>JAVJIX010000083.1:4065000-4225000 GCA_036785185.1 Paratrypauchen microcephalus | reverse complement strand
ATAGACGTACCAAGTGTAAGAAGTACATCGGCAATATACGCACAGTGAAACACTGCCCCTCATTTGTGGTATAATTTGTCATGAAAATGTCTGTGTTCAATGGAACTAATGTGTTGCTCAACTAATGTGTTGTTTTTCACTATTGTAGTATTCTTTTTTTATTTATAGTACATGGGACAAACAGAGACTGCAGCGCATTGTGCGCTCTGCCGAGAAGGTGATTGGCTGCAGCCTTCCATCTATCCAGGACCTGTACGTCTCCAGGACTCGGGGGCGAGCAGGCCGGATAGCAGCTGACACTTCTCACCCTGGACACGAAATATTTGAGCCACTTCCCTCTGGCAGGAGGCTACGGTCCATCGGGACCAGAACCTCCCATCACAAGAACAGTTTCTTTCCCTCTGCTGTTGGACTCATGAACAATTCATAACATTTGCACAAAGCTGGACATTTTATATCACTTTATATCACTTTATATCACCAGTCACTTTAATTACGTCACGTTTGCACTACTGTTCTGATGCTGCTCATCTGAACCTTTTTGTTATTTGGATTGTTTATTGTGTTTTTCTTTTACTATAGCTTACTATACTTACTTTACTATAGCTTTTTAATATGGTTATGGTTATTTTCATGGTTATACTAATTTTGATTGTATTATTACCGTTTATATTTTTGCTCTTATTGTTACAATATATGGTGATGTGTGAGCTACTGTGTCCTAATAATTTCCCTTGTAGATCGGTAAAGTTTGTCTTTAAGTCTAAGTCTATTTGAACATCTTTCATATTCTGTAAAGCACTTTGAAGTGCTTTGTGTACAAATTGTTCTATACAAATAAACTTGTCTTGCCTCATTATAGCCATTCTCTTCATTCGATACAAAACATTCATAAATAAATCCAAAAAAGAAACAGCTTCTTTCTTTGACCTTTGCAATCTACTCCCTTTACTACCGTTTTGGACACTTAACAGCTCCTTCACTCCTCAACCTCTCCAAACCCATGAGCTCAAAACACACATAAAAAGTCAGATAAACCTGAAGCCTATACTGTACATTTCTCCCTTTCAGTGTTCATTAGAATTCAGTATCAGGCTGCATCAGGCCCAGCTGTATCAATCTAGGAAAGGTCAGAGGAAGGTGCTAGGAGGTAGAACGCAGGGAGCAGGAGCTACACCGGTGAAATTAGGATGACCCGTTCAGCGGTCAGTCAGGCATTGCTCTGTGGGAGTAGAATGCAGCCTCTGCCAAGTCTATCTCTGTTATTATCAGTTTTACCGCTATGCACAAAATTGTTGAGTTACTAGAATTTCAAGACAAAATTATGAACAATAAGTCTTAATGAGGGTAAAACTGAAGTTGTGGTGTTTGGCAAAATTGACCCCCTCTTGGACTTGGGCCCACTTAAACAACAAGTTAAATCTTCTGTTACCAACCTTGGCGTCACTATCGACAATGATTTTAAGCTTGATAAGCACGTGAATGCGGTTGTCAAATCTGGCTTTTATCATTTAAGGCTTTTATCCAAAGTCAAATCCTTTTTATCTTTTAAATCTTTTGAACAAGTCGTGCACGCTTTTATCTCTTCTCGTTTAGACTACTGTAATGCACTTTTCTCTGGCATTAGCCACCATGCACTTTCTCGTCTACAGCTAGTCCAAAACTCCGCTGCGCGCCTTTTAACCAGTACCAAAAAACGAGAGCACATAACTCCGATTTTAGCATCTTTGCACTGGCTCCCCGTTCGTTTTAGAGTTGATTTTAAAATTGTATTGTTTGTTTTTAAAGCTTTGAATGGACTGGCCCCGGATTACATCTCGGACCTCATCCAGATTTACACCCCCGCCCGCGCTCTGAGGTCCGAGGGCCAGCTCCAGCTCGTGGTTCCTAAGACGAGACTTAAAACCAGAGGAGACAGAGCCTTTTCTGTGGCTGGACCAAAGCTGTGGAACGCTCTGCCTCCTCACATCAAAACAGCTCCCACTGTGGAGTGTTTTAAGTCTCGTCTTAAGACCCACTTTTATTCTCTGGCTTTTAATCCCGCATGAGTTGTGTGGTCCTCTGTATTTTATTTTATTTATTTTACTTTTATATTTTATTAATTAATTTATTTATTTTATTTTACTCTATTTTGTTTTTACTTACTCCATGGTTCTGATTTGATTTTACTGGTTTTATTGTTTTGGGACTAGTGAATCATTTACAGTACCTGATGTTTGTTGTGTCGCTCGCTGTAGTTTTTCTGTCTGTACAGCTCTTTGGAAACTGTTTATGTTTATGAAATGTGCTATAGAAATAAAGTGGATTTGGATTTGGATAAGTAACTCAATACTGATTCCAATACCTTGATGATAATAAAAAACACTTTATTTAGATAATAGAATGAAAGGTCTCAAACTATAATTTAAAAATGTATAAAAAATTATTTTATTTTTCAGTCCTGTTGTAAATTTTTTTTTTTTTAATAAATCAAAATGTAGCAGAGTAGAAAGTACAGATACCTGCTCTCAAATGTAGTAAAGTAAAAGTAAAAAGTATCCACTTAAAAAATGTACAGATACTTAAGTACAGTACTTTACTACTTTTACTCCATTATATTCCACCACTGTCTAAAATTTGTACTACCACTGTACTACAATTTATGTTGATAAAAGGACAAATTCAATTTCTCAACCAGACAAAGTTTATTTGGTCGAAAATGTTTCGCAACTTATCAGAGTTGCTTCGTCAGTTCTGGTTAGAGTGCTGAATGGACACTGCTTATAACTAGCTGCAGGGAGGAGCTAACTACACTGAAATTATTCTGAAACTATTCCACCTCTTTGTTTTGAGTTTCTGTCTTTTGTATTTCCAGTTTCTCTCTGACGTCTAGTTTAGCATACCCATTCAAACCCTAATGGCTGTTTTCACACCTCTGGACCTGACCTGGCTAGCCCTATTGTTTCCTTTGTTTGTTTTGATTTCGGTTTGAGAATGGAATTATATATGGGAGACAAATTTGAATTTTGATTTTTGAAAAATTATCATCAACATAACGATACCAATGTGTGGGTGGAGTGCCTGGATATGAGGCCAAAGCACTCTGTTCAAATTGTTCCATGTACAAGTTAGCCATGATTTTTTTGATTTTTCAAAAATCAAAATTCAAGATTTGGAACCTTTTACTGCACATATCAATTCTGTAGATCCGAACATCAAATTCACCCGTGAAGATAACAAGGACAACACATTGGCGTTCTTAGATTGTGCAGTAACGATAGGAGGAGACCGGCGACTCCAAGTAGAAGTCTTCAGGAAGCCCACACACACAGACCAATACCTGCTTTTTGATTCACACCACCCACTGCAGCACAAACTGGGGGTTATTCGGACATTACAACACAGGGCCCAAGTGGTTCCCACAAGCACAGAGGGTAAGGAGAAAGAAGAACAACATGTGCAGGAAGCCCTCTCTGTTTGTGGATATCCTAAGTGGGCTGTCAACAAAACCAAGAGAGACAAGGGCAAGAAACAAGATAACAGAGAATCCGAACCCAGGAGGAAAGGAGTAGCGATTCCTTACCTGGCCGGCGTTTCTGAAAAACTAGAGGATTTTCAGACAATATGAAATCCCAGTTTATTTCAAACCCACAAACACTTTAAGACAAAAACTCGTCCACCCAAAGCACAAAACACCGAGCCACAAACAAAGCAATGTGGTCTACTTCATTCAGTGTAGTGAAGACTGCAGTGAGCGCTACATTGGGGAAACCAAACAGCCACTTCACAAGAGGATGTACCAACACAGACGGGCGTGCCAGAGTGGACCGTCATCTGCCGTACATCTTCACCTAGAAGCCACGGGCCATTCATTTGAGGACAGTGAGGTTCAGATCTTGGCCGGGGAAAAGAACTGGTTTGAGAGGGGAGTTAAAGAGGCGATTTCTATCAAAAAAAGAGAATCCTTCTTTAAACAGGAATGGGGGAGTCAGACATAATTTGTCTCCCATATATAATTCCATTCTCAAACCGAAATCAAAACAAACAAAGGAAACAATAGGGCTAGCCAGGTCAGGTCCAGAGGTGTGATAACAGCCATTAGGGTTTGAATGGGTATGCTAAACTAGACGCCAGAGAGAAACTGGAAATACAAAAGACAGAAACTCACCTCAACAGAGGTGGGATAGTTTCAGAATAATTTCAGTATAGTTAGCTCCTCCCTGCAGCTAGATATAAGCAGTGTCCCATCTGCACTCTAACCAGAACCGACGAAGCAACTCTGATAAGTTGCGAAACGTTTTCGACCAAATAAACTTTGTCCGGTTGACAAATTGAATTTCTCCTTTTATCAACATAAATTGTAGTACAGTGGTAGTACACATTTTAGACAGTGGTGGAATACAATGAAGTAAAAGTAGTAAAGTACTGTACTTAAGTATCTGTACATTTTTTAAGTGGAAACTTTTTACTTTTACTTTACTACATTTGAGAGCAGGTATCTGTACTTTCTACTCTGCTACATTTTGATTTATTAAAATATATATATATATATATATATATATATATATATATATATATATATATATATATATATGTAACAGGACTAAAAAATAAAATATTTTTTTATTAATTTTTAAATTATAGTTTGAGACCTTTCATTCTATTATCTAAATAAAGTGTTTTTATTATCATCAAGGTATTAGAATCAGTATTGAGTTACTTATTGTTCATAATTTTGTCTTGAAATTCTAGTAACTCGACAATTTTGTGCATAGCGGTAAAAATGAAAATAACAGGGATAGACTTGGTAGAGGCTGCATTCTACTCACATCTATTTATTAGTATTGAACTTGAGTTTAAAATGTTAGTATTGTGACAGCACTAGTTCCAGATAATAGATATTTCCATCTCACCTCAGCCACGGGCACTCCCTCGGGCGGGCGGCAGTGCAGAACAATCATGCCGTTGATGGGGACCTCTTTGCCCTGGGGGTCCTCCTCGAAGTTCTTCCGGAGATCTGGGGGAGAGCGACACAGAACAGGCAGGCAAAGGGTTAAAACTACTCCAGATGCCCTCCACGTGACCCATAGAGCTGATAAGGCCAGTTCTAGAATATGTGGAGATATGGACAAGGTGGACTTAAGGTTACAGGATAGCACTGGATTAAAACAAACTCTCTAACCTTAAAAGTATCCTCAAATTCAGATACTAGTCAAATAAATCTGTATACAGTAGTAGTATATAGTCAATTTTTGGACTAGACTATATAGTCAATTATACAAATATTTCTAGTTTAAATGAAATTGATCTCCAAAGTCCAACAAAACATGCTTAAAGGCCATATCATGCATTATACTGTATGTATTGTTATTGGTCCTGCATTTAAAGATCCAGTGCACAACTACCTGATCGATACACCTAGCCCCGCCCCCTGGGAGAGCCTGAAATCTTCTGAAATGCTACAAGACACTGACATGATCCCACACAGGACAGTGGCTCTTTCTGCAGGAGAAAAGGGCAGTAGATAAGTAGAGAAGTAAAGTAGCCTGAGAATTCCTCTATACATAAGCACTATTTTAAAGGTCCCATGGCATGAAATTTTAACTTTCTGAGGTTTTTGAACGTTAATGTGAGCTCCCCTACCCTGTTTAGCCCATGGTTAAAAGTTGCGAAATGTCTAAACTGAGCATTTGCGATCCTTTTCTGCGTTAGAAAACATCAGAGCTCAAACGGGCGATTTTGAACAAGGAAACTTATTGACGTCAGCTCGAAAAAAGAAATGCAAATGCAGCTCCACCCCCGTCTGTCTGTACTCAGCGTCTCTGTAAATCACGCCCAGAGAGTTTGGACTGCGGAGGAGCTACGCAATGCGAAATACGTTTTTTTATTTGCCTGGAGGAACTTGCGAGTGTTTCTAGGCTCGGAAGTCCTTTATCTGAGCCTGTGGATATCTGAAACAGCAGTGGTTTAATTTTATTTTCTGTGGAAATGTGTTTATTTTTCAATGGAAGGCTTCTCATCTCTCCCCGCGTGCAAAAACACGGAAATGGGTCACAGAGCAGAGCGGAGAGCTTGGCCACGCCCCCACCCTCTACTATAGGCCATCTCTGTCCTCCTCATTTGCATTCAAGCAACAACGCCCATAATGGACTGTTCCAGAGTGACATTTATGACTCTTTCTCATCTTATCTCTCTTTCTCATACACTGAGTGTTGATTTTGAAGAAGGATTCATTTACAGTATTAGGGAACCATTAAGGAGCCATATAAAAGCATCAAGAAGTACCATGTCATGGGACCTTTAAGTTCAAAAACATGAAATGCCAAAGATACATGCATGTTTAAAAGTTATTGCTATTAAACACATATTTCTAGCATTTATTCATTACGGGTGTTCCTGTTGTTATAATACAATAATTATCTCTGTGAATGGGGTTGCCTCTCCACAGATCTGACCTGTAATGTAGTCTTTAGTTGAGATAGACAGCTTTAATCTTTACCATGGAACATTCTAGACAAAGCAATAACATCTTAATGGAGACAAGCAGATGTTACCACCGGAAAAGTTGCGCAATGCACTTTTAAACATGCATGTACCTTTGGCATTTCATGTTTTAGAGGGATTCTCAGACTACATCACTTGGCGCTTTCCTGCCCTTTTCTCCTGCAGAAAGAGCCGCCGTCCTCTCTAAGATGATGTCAGTGTCCTTCAGCAGATTTCAGGCTCTCCTGGGGGCAAGCCTAGGTGTATCTCTCCAGGGGGGTGGGGCTAGTTGTATTGATCACATATGTGTGGATGTCCGGCTAAGTTCGAGCCATTTCTTCTCGTCATTTACACACTCACCTGCATTTAAAGGAAAATTAACGTTTTTTTTTTTTAATCTGAGCCTTCTTTCGGCAATAAAACAAGTAGTTTTACTCACCCATAGCAGTTTGGTGTCAATTGGAGCAGTATCGCAGAACTTATGTTGAGCCGTTCTGTTCTACTAATGATCCCATATCCGTTAGCGTGAGTGCTCGGGGCATTACTTTGCGGTGTCCAAATAACACAAACTTTAGCACTTTTCAAATCACAGAAGATCGCTGTGTCAGGGTAGACTTTTAGTGGATTCCAAAATGGCCTGAAACCCGAAAGGACAGTGCGCATGCGTGAACTCAGCTGTTTTGTAAACACCACTAGTCCGAAAGAAGCTAACACCGCTCTGAACTTTACTTTTCTGTTGCGATATCGGGTTTCAGGCCGTTTTGGAATCTACTAAAAGTCTACCCTGACACAGCGATCTTCTGTGATTTGAAAAGTGCTAAAGTTTGTGTTATTTGGACACCGCAAATCAGTGCCCCGAGCACTCACGCTAACAGATATGGGATCATTAGTAGAACAGGACGGCTACAACATAAGTTCTGCGATACTGCTCCAATTGACACCAAACTGCTATGGGTGAGTAAAACTACTTGTTTTATTGCCAAAAGAAGGCTCAGATTGTAAAAAAACCACTACTTTTCATTTAAAGCATACGGGTCATTATGACTTAGCCCACTCACTTATGTTCATTTAGCATTATTATGTTTATTTAACATTATTTTAACACACGGGGATAAACTGTTTCAGTGCTGACAACAGTGCTCGCTAGTGCTGCAACTTCATGTTAACCACACAGACAGCGGTGCTTTCTGCACTCAGGCTGCGCCACATCCACTGTGTTCATAAACAAATGATCTGTCTACAGAGAAGGCACATGACATTCCATCAGGCTGAAGTCTCTCATCTCCTGACAGTCTGGAGAAGCAGCCATGAAGAAAAAACAAACAAAAAAATGTGAACATTTATGCACTCAAAAAAAGTAGTGGGGACTTCTGGGGGAAAATGGTTTCTAAGACTCACAGCAAAAGGAATGATAAGGGAACATTATAAAGGAACAACACGCTTAATAATAATAATAAGTCAATTTAACATAATATGCATCTTTTAAAGGTCCCATGACATGGTACTTCTTGATGCTTTTATATGGTGCCTTAATGGTTCCCTAATACTGTAAATGAATCCTGCTCCAAAATCAAGACTCAGTTCATGAGAAAGACACATGTACACAGTCAAGAGTCAGAAAATATCTCTCTGAACAACTCGTTCTGGGCCTTGTTGCTTGAATGCAAATGAGAAGGACAGAGATAGGTTAGAGGAGCAGGTGGGGGGGAGGGGGCAAATGTGCCGCTGGTTCCTGGATTAGCGCTGCGTCTGTGCGCTGTCTCCCACTTCCGCGTTTTAAGCGCGGAGGAAGAAAGGAGAGGCATTTCAATGAAAAAAACACATTTTCACAGAAAATAAAATTAAACCACTGCTGTTTCAGAGGTCCAGAGGCTCAGATAAAGGACTTCCGAGCCTAGAAACACTCGCACGTGCCTCCAGGCAAATAAAAAAACGCATTTCGCATTGCGTAGCTCATTTGCGGTCCAAACTCTCTGGGCGTGATTTACAGAGACGGTGGGTAGACATCCAGACGAGGGGGTGGAGCTACATTTTTCGATGTGACGTAACATAGTTGCCTTGTTCAGAATCGCCCGTTTGAGCTGTGTTTTTTTCAAACGCAGAAAAGGACCGCAAATGCTCAGTTTAGACATTTCGTAACTTTTAGCCATGGGGGGGACACCTAAACAGGGTAGGGGAGCTCACATTAACGTTCAAAAACCTCAGAAAGTGAAAGTTTCATGCCATGGGACCTTTAAAGCCTGATCTATATAACTATTAGGGATGAACCAAGATCTCATAGCACAAGATCAGACAAAATCGCAACAAGATTGCGCACACAAGAGAAAAAATGTATTCCTTGTCTTTATATTTAGTTGGAATAAAAAAGGGGATTACGTGTTGGTGAGTTACATCTCTTATAATTCCAAAAAGCAGTACTAGAATGGCAATAAAATATTAAATAATAATAATAATAAAATAATAATAGGCCTAATTCTGAGGACTAAATTGGAAACTGGCAATCACAAAATGTATATATTAGGAATTATGTTAAAATCTCTTCTTGTCTCATTCTCGTGGACCATCTGGACAACCTGGCATCTCGTCTTGTCTTGTCAAAATTGTGTGTCGTCCCATCCCTTGTAACTATGATCCCTTTAGAAAAAGGGAGCATGCAGGGGCTGTTTTTAAACTGTATTTGACATACAGTATTTTAAATTATTTGTTTTTTATGCTGCTGATAACCTGGACCTGAGTACGCTTACATGAAATTAGTATATGCTGCTTTGAAAGTCATGATATTGTCTATTTCAATGTGTCAGAGGTGGAATACAAAGGATAATATTTTCATTAGGTTTTGTAATAAGAGAGGATCTCCCTGCTGATTTGACCTCTGACCCCCAAAAATGCGGACGCAGCACTGCTCTGGGAAGTCCTTCAGATGCAGACTTGAGTACAGAGCTAGGACCCTCACTCATGTAGTGTTCCTGATACTTCAAGACCCTATTCAGGAAGGGCATCTGGGCTTAAATGTGTCACAAAGCTAGGTTCTCATGACGTCGCAACATTCTGATTTAACCATAGTTAGGGCAGCTCTGATGATGAATTTGCCTTGAATTTTAAATGTTTTCGCCTTTTGAAAACGCATTGTTTTTGGTTAGCAAGCATTTTATACTGGTTGCTGTATAAGAAGAAAGTCGAAGGCTACAGAATACAGTTTTGAAGATTTAATGCAGAAACAGAGCTCTGGCTGAGTCTCAGTATTTTTATACATTGGTACTTACAGGTGTAAGACTTGACTTTAGCCAGAAATGGTCAGGAAACAGTCTAGCAACAGCTTGTGGTGTAAAAGTGTTTAGCCATAACATATATATGGTCTATTAGGGTCCATAAACATTCTTTATCATCTCAAGAACGAACAAGCACAAACTCATATTTTCACAAGAAGCTGGTTATCAATTAAAGGTCCCATGGCATGAAATTTTCACTTTCTGAGGTTTTTGAACATTTGAACATTAATGTGAGCTCCCCTACCCTGTTTAGCCCCCCCAATGGTTAAAAGTTGCGAAATGTCTAAACTGAGCATTCGCGATCCTTTTCTGCGTTACAAAAAATCGGAGCTCAAACGGGCGATTTTGAACAAGGCACCTTATTGACGTCAGATCGAAAAAAGAAACACAAATGCAGTTCCACCCCCGTCTGTCTGTACTCAGCGTCTCTGTAAATCACGCCCAGAGAGTTTGGACTGCGAATGCGCTAGGCAATGCGAAATGTGTTTTTTTATTTGCCTGGAGGCACGTCCGAGTGTTTCTAGGCTCGGAAGTCCTTTATCTGAGCCTCTGGACCTTTGAACAGCAGTGGTTTAATTTTATTTTCTGTGGAAATGTGTTTATTTTTCAATGGAACGCTTCAAATCTCTCCCCCTGTGCTAAAACACGGAAATGGATCAGCTGAGAGCCGAGAGCCGAGAGTTTGGCCACACCCCCACCCTCTACTATAGGCCAGCTCTTTTCTCCTCATTTGCATTCAAGCAACAACGCCCATTATGGAGTGTTCAGAGAGAGAAAAATTACTCTTTCTCATCTTATCTCTGTTTCTCATGCACTGAGTGTTGATTTTGAAGAAGGATTCATTTACAGTATTAGGGAACCATTAAGGAGCCATATAAAAGCATCAAGAAGTACCATGTCATGGGATCTTTAACAACCAAAAACATGGCATCAGTTAGTGCATATGTAATTACTGGGTCTATCTACATGGAAAAAAGAACAATTTTCCTGCTTCTGTAGCTAGCTCGATCTGCAGAGCTTACATAGGAGGAGACAACAGCGCATCACTTTGTTGTTGTGACATTTATGGGGTAGCTTCTAAAGCAGGGATGTCAAACTCATTTGGGTTCAGGGACCGTATCCAACCTACTTTGATCCCAAAGGGGCCGATCAGAAAAAACATGGCATACTGTATATACCCCAAAAATAGCAATAAGTCCAAATATTTGTTCAGAGAAATGCAAATCTATTACTTTTTCATTTGATGAACTCTTTCTTTTACAAAATATTATATTATTATGAACAATGTTAAAGATCCCATGACATGGTACTTCTTGATGCTTTTATATGGCTCCTTAATGGTTCCCTAATACTGTAAATGAATCCTTCTTCAAAATCAACACTCAATGCATGAGAAACAGAGATAAGATGAGAAAGAGTCATAAATATCTCTCTCAAACACTTTATTCTGGGCGTTGTTGCTTGAATGCAAATGAGGAGAAAAGAGCTGGCCTATAGTAGAGGGTGGGGGCATGGCCAAACTCTCCGCTCTCCGCTGTCAGCTCTCAGCTGATCCATTTCCTTGTTTTTGCACGGGGGGAGAGATTTGAAGCGTTCCATTGAAAAATAAACCCATTTCCACATAAAATAAAATTAAACCACTGCTGTTCAAAGGTCCAGAGGCTCAGATAAAGGACTTCCGAGCCTAGAAACAGTCGGACGTGCCTCCAGGCAAATAAAAAAACGCATTTCGCATTGCCTAGCGCATTCGCAGTCCAAACTCTCTGGGCGTGATTTACAGAGACGCTGAGTACAGACAGACGGGGGTGGAACTGCATTTGCATTTCTTTTTTCGATCTGACGTCAATAAGGTGCCTTGTTCAAAATCGCCCGTTTGAGCGCCGATTTTTTGTAACGCAGAAAAGGATCGCAAATGCTCAGTTTAGACATTTCGCAACTTTTAACCATGGGGGGGGGGGCTAAACAGGGTAGGGGAGCTCACATTAACGTTCAAAAACCTCAGAAAGTGAAAATTTCATGCCATGGGACCTTTAAGAAATTGAAATTTTAAGAAAAATGCAATTTCAACACAGTCTTTTAACATTAACTTGTATGCATTTCACATAATTTAGTCATGCTTTCTTTTTGCTCCTGAAACTTGGCATCTTTTAGCCTGCACAAGTGCATCAATATCAGGCACCATGTCCTGAGGAGCTGCCAACTTCAGAATGTCATTCAAGTGTGTTTGCGCAGCTTTGTATTTATTACTGAGAAAACCTGCTCACAAAGGTAGGCAGTCCCGAACATGCAAAGCAGAAAAGCGGCACAGGAAATTACCAATATTTTAACAGAAAATTTAAATATAATTAAAATATTTTAATAGAAAATCAGCCGAGGGCCAGATTAAAGGTCTTGGAGCGCAGGATCCGGCCCCCAGGCCACATGTTTGGCACCCCTGTTTTAAAGTTTTGAAATTATTATTATTTTTTACTAATCTGGCCAATTGGGTAATGTGTCTTGCTCAAGGAGACAACTACAGTACACATTTTTGCACATTTTGAAATTACCAGGTAATAAAACAAACAAACAAAACAAAACAAAACAAAAAAAACAAGTCCTAACTAAGCTTTGAACTACAGCTCCATTTTGGCCTATATTTATTTATATTCTATCCACGGCCGTATATCAAATAGCATAAGATTTAACTGTCAAGCTGTCACCCAAGCTAATAAATGCACTTTCAAGGACTCCTCTAGACTTCTTTATTAAGTGTTTCGGACAGCCGCACACTGGTCAGCAGCTTTCAGCCAGTGCGCAAGTGCTTATTTGAACCGACAACTCTAGCTTTTAACGTCACTTCTCTCTACTTTTCCTATGACCAAAGGAACACTGGGCACAAGGTTTGCTGTCAAGTCCATTTTAATCACAATTAAAATAACACTCGGCCATTTTGGATTTTAGATTGGCTAGTTTTAATAACCTGTCACTCCGCATCAGGACAAAACTGCTTAAGGGGCCTTTTTTTTTAAAATTCCCCCGTGTATTTGAGCAAAATTTGTGTAGCCCCAGTACAAATATAATGTATAAGCTGCTCTTTAGATCAAAATATGGCTGCTCTTACTTCCTGTATTTTATTGTCCGTTAATCTGGAAGTACGCAGTTATCATATGAGTTGTTGTTTGCATTACCGCAACAGCTAGTAACGCTCATAAGGGAAGTGAGGAATAACTTTGAGGTCAAAATAAGTCCGCTGTGTACTACCTGCATCTAAAGAGAAAGCATTTG
This sequence comes from Paratrypauchen microcephalus, assembly GCA_036785185.1. Taxonomy (NCBI): domain Eukaryota; kingdom Metazoa; phylum Chordata; class Actinopteri; order Gobiiformes; family Gobiidae; genus Paratrypauchen; species Paratrypauchen microcephalus. Next base: position 4,212,005 of record JAVJIX010000083.1, on the reverse strand, counting down.
ATTGTAGGATTCAGGAAGTGCACACTTAGTTGTTTGCATTACCGTGAAAGCGTTGGTCTTTGAGAGTTGTGGAAAGCACTTATAAACATCACGGTGAATAATTAGGATGCTCTGAATGCATACGGTGAGTGAGGAAGAACCTTGGACCACTGCAAACTGTTCAAAGTAAAGATGCGCTATGTAACTTTCTGGCTGGAATATAAGATGGAATATGGATATATCATTGCTCTGCTTCGAATGTTCGACAGTATGGCATTAAATATCTTCCTTATATTTAATCAATTACAGGTGGTATTATAGCAAAGAAATACCTAGAAAAACAGGCATTCTGACTGTGAGCGGGGTCGCCTCTGCACAGCTCTGACCAGTGACCCACTTTGGTCTCCATGAAGATAGAAAAGTTTGATGCCATACTGTGAAACATTTCAGACAAAGCAATAACATCTCTATCGAAAAAAGCAGAAAAAGTTATTTAATGCACCTTAAAGGTCCCATGGCATGAAATTTTCACTTTCTGAGGTTTTTGAACGTTAATGTGAGCTCCCCTACCCTGTTTAGCCTCCCCCCCATGGTTAAAAGTTGAGAAATGTCTAAACTGAGCATTTGCGATCTTTTCTGCGTTAGAAAAAAATCAGAGCTCAAACGGGCGATTTTGAACAAGGAAACTTATTGACGTCAGCTCGAAAAAAGAAATGCAAATGCAGTTCCACCCCCGTCTGTCTGTACTCAGCGTCTCTGTAAATCACGCCCAGAGTTTGGACTGCGGAGGAGCTACGCAATGCGAAATGCGTTTTTTAATTTGCCTGGAGGAACTTGCGAGTGTTTCTAGGCTCGGAAGTCCTTTATCTGAGCCTGTGGATATCTGAAACAGCAGTGGTTTAATTTTATTTTCTGTGGAAATGTGTTTATTTTTCAATGGAACGCTTCTCATCTCTCCCTCCGCGCAAAAACACGGAAGTGGGTCAGAGCGCACAGGCACAGCTGAGAGCTGAGAGTTTGGCCACGCCCCCACCCTCTACTATAGGCCATCTCTGTCCTCATTTGCATTCAAGCAACAACGCCCATAATGGAGTGTTCCAGAGTGACATTTATGACTCTTTCTCATCTTATCTCTGTTTCTCATGCACTGAGTGTTGATTTTGAAGAAGGATTCATTTACAGTATTAGGGAACCATTAAGGAGCCATATAAAAGCATCAAGAAGTACCATGTCATGGGACCTTTAAAGTTCACTGTGTGCTGTCTGAATCTATTAATAAAGCATAGTATTGTCCAAGATTCAAGAAGTGTGTGGTGGCATGCTAGTTGTTAGGATTACTGTGACAGCAAAACTCCGCTCTGGCCTCTGAAAGTTGAAAGTGAAAAGCACTTATGAACTTGGTGCATAATTATGACAGGATGCTCAGAATGCACAAGGTAAGTGAGGAATAACTTTGGACCACTGCAAACTAGTTCTGTTTTTCACATTTGAAGACCTTTTAAGAATGTTGTATTTTAGATTTCTCTGTAAAAGTCTTCACGAAAAAGTAAGAAGTCCTTGCATAGCGGGGTATCTTTTAACATTGAGAGATAGATGGCTATTAAAGATAACAGGAGCAAAACTGTTTGAGTTCTCCTCCTGCTGTTTGAAAATCTTGCTTATAATGAACTATTCTATTCCTTTTTTTTTTTAATGAGCAAAATTGGTCTTGTATAAGCAGCTCTTGAGTTCAAAATAAATCTGCTGTGTGCTGTCCGAATCTAATAATAAAGCATTGTATTGTCCAAGATTCCAAAAGTTTGTGTTAGCATGCTAGTTGTTAGCATTACCGTGACAGTAACCGTGAAACAGGGCTCTCAAGTTTTGAAGACTGCAGTAGAGCAGTAGTCCAGTTATAAAATGAAACCGGGGGGATGGTGGAAGGGCAGGGCAGAATTAGAAGGTACTTTGTTAGTCTATATTATCATTCAATAATGCACAGGATAATATGTTATCACACACAGTCTTGGTTTAGTCTTGGTTTAGTCCTGGTTTAGTCCTGGTTTAGACCTGTTTTAGACCTGTTTTAGTGCTGGCTTAGTCTTGGTTTAGACCTGGTTTAGTTTTGGTTTAGTCCTGGTTTAGTCCTGGTTTAGACCCGGTTTAGATCTGGTTTAGTCTTGGCTTAGTCCTGGTTTCGACCTGGTTTAGTCCTAGTTTAGACCTGGTTTAGTCTTGGCTTAGTCCTGGTTTAGACCTGGTTTAGTCCTGGCTTAGTCTTGGTTTAGACCTGGTTTAGTTTTGGTTAAGTCCTGGTTTAGTCCTGGTTTAGTCCTGGTTTAGACCTGGTTTAGATCTGGTTTCCATTTTTTAGATCTGGTTTAGATCTGGTTTCCTTTCCATTTTTATGCAGATGACTGCCAAATTTATGTGCCTCTGAAGCAGTTAAAGGACCTTTTAGATTGTTTTAATGAGGTGAAAGCATGGATGGCTTGTAATTTTCTCCATTTTAATGAGAATAAAACTGAAGTTGTGTTGCTTACTCCTGGTGATTCAACTGCTGTTATTCCTCCTGAGTTGGGCTCCTTGACCAAGGCAATAAACCCTGTTGTCACAAACCTGCGCGTTAAACTTGACTCTGGTTTGAAACTTGATGCCCAAATAAGGGCAGTCATAAAGACCAGTTTTTATCAGCTGAGGCAACTTGCCAAGGTAAAATCGCTTTTATCTCGTCATCATTTCGAAATTTTAATCCATGCTTTTATCTCCACACGGTTAGATTATTGCAACGCCTTATACTCAGGTCTCAACAAAACCTTGCTTTCCCGTCTTCAGCTAGTCCAAAATGCTGCTGCTCGTCTTTTAACTGGTTCTCGCAAATTCGACCACATAACTCCCATTCTTCAATCTCTCCATTGGCTACCTGTTCAGTTTCGAATTGATTTTAAGATTCTTTTATTTGTTTTTAATAGTCTCCATGGCCTGGCCCCACAGTATGTGTCTGACCTGCTGGTGCCCTACACGCCCTCCCGCTCTCTCAGGTCTGCAGGTCAGGTTCTCCTTGTTGTCCCGAAGGCAAAAAGGAAACTTCGGGGTGATTGGGCTTTTTCAGTGGCTGCTCCAAGACTCTGGAATGCACTTCCACTGAGTGTTAGACAGGCCGACTCATTTCCGGTTTTTAAATCCCTTCTTAAAACTCATTTTTTTAGATTGGCTTTTAACTCAGTGTGAGTAGTTGACTTTTATCATGTTCTGTTTTTAATGTTACTGTGTGTCATGTTTTGTGTTTTAACCTGTGTACAGCACTTTGGTCGACTGTGTTGTTTTTAAAGTGCTTTATAAATAAAGTTGGATTGGATTGGATTGGATTGGTTTAGTCTTGGCTTAGTCCTGGTTTAGACCTGGTTTAGTCCTAGTTTAGACCTGGTTTAGTCCTGGTTTAGTGCTGGTTTAGACCTGGTTTAGATCTGGTTTAGTCTTGGCTTAGTCCTGGTTTAGACCTGGTTTAGTCCTGGCTTAGTCTTGGTTTAGACCTGGTTTAGTTTTGGTTAAGTCCTGGTTTAGTCCCGGTTTAGTCCTGGTTTAGACCAGGTATAGGTAAGTGAGGGATAGCTTTAGACCACTGCAAACTGTTCTGTTTTTCACATTTTAAGACGGTAAAAATCAAACAAAAGAACCTTCATGAATATTGTATTTTATTTTCCTGTAAAAGTCTTCACGAAAAAGTAAGAAGTCCTAGCATATCGGGGTATCTTTTAACATTGCAAAATATATGGCTATTAAAGATTTACAAACAACAGGAGCAGAACACAAACTGGATATAAATCTTGCTTAAACGAGTCATCAACTCCAGCGCTGGCATAGCAACGGAGAGTTCAATGAAACACAGAGTAACAGTGAGCTTCTGAGCTTATTATTAGTGTAAGATCGTGAACAGTATACGTCACGCTTGTTTAAAAAAAACAAAACACTGAAATTATAACTATGGGAGCCATTTAAGCAACTCATGTTTTAATGAGGCAAAAGTGTAAATTATATTTTGTTAATATGATTTTCTACCATTCACCAGTAGTAGTAGTAGTAGTAGTAGTAGTAACAGTCGCAGTAGAACTAGTAATGGTAGTGGTACTAGTAGTAGTAGTAGTAATAGCAGCATTAGTAGTAGTAGAAGGAGTAGTAACAGTAGCAGTAATAGTAGTGGTAGCATGAGTCGTAGCAGTCACAGTAGTAGCTTTTGGATGTTCCTAGCAGTGTAGTAGTAGTGGTACTGGTAGTAGTAGTAGCATTTGTCATAGTAGTAGTGGTAGTATTAGTATTAGTAGTAGTAGTAGTAGCAGTCGCTGTAGTAGTAGTCACAGTAGGAGTATTTGTACTCACATGCGATCCGGACAGAGGCTTTCCTGCTTTTGGACATTCCTAGTAGTGCAGTAGTAGTAGTAGTACTAGTAGTAGTGGGAGTATTAGTATTAGTAGTAGTAGTAGTACCAGTCCCTGTAGTAGTATTAGTAGTGACAGTAGCAGTATTAGTACTCACATGCAATCTGGACAGAGGTTTTTCCTGCTTTTGGATGTTCCTAGTAGTGTAGTAGTGGTAGTATTAGTAGTAGCAGTTGCATAGTAGTAGTGGTAGTAGAAGTAGAAGTAATACCAGTCGCTGCAGGTAGTATTAGTAGTGGCAACAGTATTAGTACTCACATGCGATCCGGACAGAGGCTTTCCTGCTTTTGGACGTTCCTAAATGGCTCCAGGCGACGCAGAGGCACCAGTAATCCTCAGGCCCATGGAAGTCCTCCACCTGCTGCCGGGATACGTTGATCATCACCTCACGTACCTTCAGGCCTGGAACATCAGACAAGAAAAAAAAAAACATGAGAAAAGGGCTTCAAACAATACTCTTAAAACAAAAAAAGCAAGTGCAAGTGGATTTTAAACTTGCTACTAGTGTCTTTTTTTCTTTGCATATGTTCAAAAATACATTGCGGAAGTGTAAGTTAGTAGGACAGACAGTATTAGCATGAGACTTGGCTCAAGACACTCAGAGTTGCTTTTTAACTGGTGCTTTATGAAAACACTTCTGTAATTATTAATTGGACCGCCACAAGTAAAAATTCAGAAATGGAAAAGTGTAGAAAATGGATGGATGGATGGACAAGATGGACATGTCTAATACCATACTGTAGAACATTCCAGGCAATTCAATGATATCTCGTGTACAGCAGACCTTCGAAGAAATTGTACTTCTTGGAGTAGTTTATGCATACTTTTACTCGTACCTCTGTAATATATTGTATAGTGTAAGAGTATTCTTATATGAGTAAAAAAAAAAAAAAGGTTCCTCTTCCCATTGTGAGAGACGCAAGCCTTATGTTGACAATATGAAATAATTTGGACATTTTTTGCAGCGTTCCTTTAGATGTGATTTAGTTTTCATCATTTTTGAGTCTATCTATTGAAAATACCAGATTTTGGGCTTTATTTAATGTTTCTTCTTTACATTACAGTTACATTAACTCCCAATTTTTAATTCAGAAGCCCCTATGACGAGAAACAGCAAGGCCAGTTACATCATCCAGACTGGTGGATTTGCCTGGAAGAATCCATGACTCATCGCTGTACCAGCGAGTGAGTCTGGTAACGCTTGGTCCAAAATGCGCTGCAGTTGCGCGTAAACAGACAGCTAAGTGAACCAATCAGAGATTGCGCCATCTTGATTCAAAACTGAGGCGGAACTTCTGCTGCCTAAGAGTGACTTTGCGGGCAAAGGCGGGTGCACTGACGTCACCATCTTTGAACGAATCAGAATCGCGGAGTCCGTTTGTAACCGGAGGAGCGAGGGTGGAGGGAGGGTGTCCAGATGGTATCGCGCTGTATAGGAAATACAGAGAGATATCATTTGGCTGGCCAGGTAAATCTGGGATGGGTGCTCGATGGCGAGCGTCTGGCGGCCCAGCCGGGCACAGCCCAAAGGAGTGACTTGGGGCCGTCCTCCCGTGGACCCACCACCCACAGGAGGATCCATAGGGGTCGGGGCAGTGAGATATGAGCGGCAGATCTGTTTAGGTTGTTGCCCCCACGACCGGAATCCGGATAAGCGAAAGAAAATGGATGGATGGATGGATGGAAATTATGTCCAGACAGTTACTAGTAATTTTCCCAAATACTTTTTTAGTCTTACCTGAGTAATTTCTTGGACTAATATGTTGTACTTATTTTTGTACTTTGCTATTTTGGAGCATCGTATCAGCAGTGCTTTTCCACCCTCAGAGACAGACGATGCCCATGAGTAGTGAAGGCTGTCACATAATACTAGACTTTACTTTACTTTAAACTTTATTGATCCACAAGGGAAATTGATTTGGGTACGGTAGCTCACTCATCAAATATAATATACGATATATAACAGAGGGTAAAAGAACAAAAAGAAAAATAGATGGAATAGCAACCAAAGAGCAATAGGCCTGTCAGATGAGACACAATTATATACATACGATTATGACAATAAATATATATGTACAATCAGATTTAACCCTCCTGTCGTGTTCGGGTCAAATCTGACCGTTTTACAACTTATAATACTCATAAATATTATGTTTTTCATCTGATTACCCCAAGACCTTATGATATCCTCCACACTGTGTACTTGAACATATAAAAGTGATGATCACCTATTTCATTCAATTTTGAGTGTTTTAATCAACCTTGTTACACCTGTGGTGTTCCCGGTCAAAAGTGACCGCCATAGGAAATGAATGGGTATCCAGAGTAAATTCACTCAACATACAGAAAACATCCCCATACACACTGCCCCAACTCACTCACTCTCTCTCTCTCTCTCACACACACACACACACACACACACACACACACACACACACACACACACACACACACACACAGGAGCAGCTATGCCTGGAATATGCAGGTGTACATGGGGAAACCCAGTACTGGAAGGGCCGAAAAAAAACAGGGTATGCGTGTTGTGCTGGACATGACAACCGGTCTCCAAGGACATAATATCACATGTGACAACTTCTTCACATCACATGCTCTTGGTCAGGAGCTACTGAAAAGAAAGCTCACCATGGTAGGGACAGTGAGGAAGAACAAGCTTGAACTTCCCCCTGCGCTGGTATCGACCAGAGGAAGACAGGCACTCTCATCACAATTTGCACTCACACTCTTGTGTCATACGTTCCCAAGAAGAACAGAAATGTCATCCTGATGAGCACAGTACACAAAGACGCCGCTGTCAGCACCACAGAGGACAGGAAGCCCCTGATGATCCAGGACTACAACAAGAACAAGGGAGGCGTTTACTGCCTTGATAAGGTAATGCAAAGTCTCATTATGCATATTATTTTATTTTTATCTAGGTGAATCATAGCATTTTGTGTACGACAGATTGAATATTGTTCCTAATCTCTCATTATCTATTGTTCCTTTATTGAAGCTTACTGGTACATACACCTGTAAGCGGATGACGGCTCGCTGGCCTGTGGCACTTTTCCACAACATCCTGGATGTTTAAGCTTTCAATGCGTATGTGGTGTGGACAGCAATCGACCCAACCTGGAATCAGGGGAAAAGTTTCAAGAGGAGACTTTTCCTCGCAGAGCTGGGGAAAGCTTTGGTGACTCATCTTATACAGCGACGCCAGCACATTCCCCGCACACCAGCCTCCGCCAGTCTGGTTAGGAGCATGCAAGCTCCAGCCCTGGCTGCTCTCCCCCAACAAGGACATGGGCAGAAAAGGAAGCGTTGTGGCCTCTGTGCCCCTGGAGACATCAAAACGAGCCTGACATGCTGCTAATGTCATGCTTATGTTTGAAAGGCCCACTCTGACCTGAGTGTCACATGCCACTCATGTGCATGAATACACACACACACACACACACACACACACACACACACACACACACACACACACACACACACACACACACACACACCCTGTTGAGTTTGGTGTTTGGTTTCCCATTTATTTTTTGTATTATATGTTCATTTTGTAGTTCATTTTCAGTGCCCAATTGTATTTTCACTGATGTTATTTAACGTTTACTTCTATAAATTGTTGTTAGATACTACTTTGAAACATTGTTCTCAACTAAAGAATGTTTAATAAAAAAATTGGTGGTGGAAAAAAAAAGTTTTGTTCTCATTTAAGAGTAGTTAAAACAGACCGGTCAATTTTGACCGGGAACACTAAAGTAGGGGGCTGGAGGCGAACACGACCGGAGGGTTAAATAAACAAGTTGTAGTCAAATATAAAATACAGTATCAAATATGATGTTCAGTACCAGCTGTATACAGTTGTAGGGAGTATTATCTGTTACATAAGGGTGAGTTGTTGTACAGTTGTATGGAGTATGGTATGAATGTAGTCCTGTATCTCTCGCTGTTTGAGTGGAGCTGTAGAGGAGCCTGTTGGAGAATGAGCTCCTCTGTCCCTCTATGGTCTGGTGCAGTGGGTGAGCAGGAGTGTCCATGATGGAGAGCAGTTTGTCCAATGTCCTCCTGTCCCTCAGTGTGACAAATGACTCCAGCTCACAGCGAATCACGTGACCAGCTTTGCGGATCAATTTGTCAATCCGTCCGATGTCTCTTTTACTAGTGCTGCTCCCCCAGCAGACTACAGCAGAGTACAGGGCGCTGGCCTCCACAGATTGGTAGAAGATCTCCAGTAACTTACTGCACACATTGAAAGACCTGCCCAGGTGACAAGAAGATAGAGCTGGGTTTCTCCGTGGAGGTGGGGGTAGGCGTGGGAGCAGAGGTGATGGGCTGATGAGTGATCTGTGTAGAGGTGTGGATTTAGCGTCTGGGAGGTGTAGAGATGGAGGTGCCAGTTGAGGAGAAGCGATTAAAATGTAAATTAAGTAAGTTTGACCTGTCTGGGCTATTGTCTTGCTGTTTGGGTCTGGAGAGACCAGAAATAGCTTTCATTTCCCTCCAGATCTCTCTAGTATTATTTTGTTTGAGTTTAGCCTCCAACTCCCTCCCATAAGCCTCCTGACCCTGCCTCAGTTGGACTTTTAGCTGTTGCTGCACCCTCCTCGTCCTTATCACCAGAGTTGAAGGCCCATGATCCAGGGCTTGTTGTTGGGGTAACAGCGAACAGTGCGTGTGGGGACGGCCATATCCTCACAGAAGTTAATGTAATCTGTGATACAGTCCGTCATGCTGTCATTGTTTTCCCCATGGGGTGAGCAGAGCACATTCCAGTCCGTGGTCCTATAGCAGTCCTGGAGGGCACTGATGGTGTCGTCACTCCACCTTCTCACAGTTCTAGTGGTGACAGGCTGCCTCTTCACTGCAGGGACATACTGAGGTGTTAACAGGACCAGATTGTGATCAGATCGTCCCAGTGGGGGCAGGGCAGTGACACTGTATGCCTCCCTGGAATTAGCATACAGTAAGTCCAGAGTTTTGTTGTCCCAAGTCTTACAGTCCACATATTTTTGAAATGTGGGTAAAACACTGTCGAATGTGGCATGATTAAAGTCCCTAGAAATCAGAAGTAATGCCTCAGGATACTTTGACTGCAGAGCAGTGACCACCGTGTGTATTCTGTCCCGGGCTCCTTCTTCGTCCGCCAAGGGAGGGATGTAAACTCCAATCAACAGTACAGATGTAAATTCTCTCGGTAAATAAAATGGACGCATTCCCACAACCATAAGTTCAATGTCCGGCGCACAGATATATTCTTTCACAATAATATGGCCAGGATTACACCACCTCTCGTTCACCAGAACAGCAATCCTGCCACCCTTCTTCTTACCGCAAAGGAGCGAGTCTCTGTCCGCACGCACCGTCTTAAAGCTGGGTACAGATGTGCTGTTGTCCAGGACGTTCGTATGAAGCCAGGTCTCCGTGAAGCACATGATACTCACTCATACTGCCTCTGGGTCCGAACAAGCGCACACAGTTCGTCCATCTTATTTCCGAGTGACCTCACGTTCCCCATCTAGTCCATGTTTCAAATTTTAAGGACATGAACTCGGGACAACGTTGGTAATACTGGTTCATCTCACTATTTCCCCTGAAGTAATTTATTTCCCCATTTGTGTTTGGTGCGTTTTCCATTTTGGGGGACAAAACTGAACAAAACCACATATGACAAGCCTTAAGCCTATGAGTCAGATTACAAAATGGCTTCTTTTTGGCCATCCGAATCTCTGTGACAGGGAGCAGACAATTCCAACCCAACACCGCATCATTTTCTAAGAGGATTCCCCAACATGAAACCACATTTTAAATCCTTTGGTTTAATAATAAGACTTGCTATGTCCCCAGTGACTTTGTATTGCGTGATGCTTTTACATCAAGCATCCTGCCAATAATGCCATTTCAAGGGCTTGAAGGGGCTGTATCCATTTTTTTTTGTCCAAAATGTGTCTTATTGGATATATTGTACAGTTCTTGAGGTCAAAGTAAGGCCACTGTGTTCTGTCTCCAGCTAATTATCAAGCATTTTGTTGTAGCAAGTTGTTAGTTTTACCATCAAGTGGTGTGAACTAAAGAAGATTCAAAATTCATGTATGCACTCCCTATCCGGTCAAGTCAAAATGTCTAATGTCTTTTACTGTGTGTACTGTCTCTAATCACAATCAAAAATAAATAAATAAAAAAGAATAACTCTGGACCTCTGCAAATTGTTTAAAGTGAAATAGTTCTGGTTTTCATAGTTTAAGACAGTGTTTCCCAAGCAGGGGTACAAGTACTCCTAGGGTACGCAAGCACACTGCAGGGGGTACTCGGCAGTGTCGCTGCTAGGCACAGGGGGAGATTTTTACTCAAATTGGAATGTTTTAATTCTAATTTGAGTAAATTTGAGTTAAAGGTCCCATGGCATGAAATTTTCACTTTCTGAGGTTTTTGAACGTTAATGTGAGCTCCCCTACCCTGTTTAGGCCCCCCCCCATGGTTAAAAGTTGCGAAATGTCTAAACTGAGCATTTGCGGTCCTTTTCTGCGTTAGAAAAAAACACAGCTCAAACGGGCAATTCTGAACAAGGCAACTATGTTACGTCACATCGAAAAAAGAAATGCAAATACAGTTCCACCACCATCTGGATGTCCACCCCCTGTCTCTGGAAATCACGCCCAGAGAGTTTGGACCACGAAGGAGCTACGCAATGCGAAATGCGTTTTTTTTATTTGCCTGGAGGCACGTGCGAGTGTTTCTAGGCTCGGAAGTCCTTTACCCGACCCTCTGGACCTCTGAAACAGCAGTGGTTTAATTTTATTTTCTGTGAAAATGTGTTTCTTTCATTGAAATTCCTCTCCTTTCTTCCCCCACGCTTAAAACGCGGAAGTGGGAGACAGCGCACAGCGCAGCAAAACAGGGGCACATTTGCCCCAACCCACCCCCCCACCCGCTCCTCTAACCTATCTGTGTCCTTCTCATTTGCATTCAAGCAACAAGGCCCAGAATGAGTTGTTCAGAGAGATATTTTCTGACTCTGACTGTGTACATGTGTCTTTCTCATGCACTGAGTGTTGATTTTGAAGAAGGATTCATTTACAGTATTAGGGAACCATTAAGGCACCATATAAAAGCATCAAGAAGTACCATGTCATGGGACCTTTAAAGAAAAGAGAGAAAATGCCTGAGAATTAAATTTTCAAAATAAGAAGATGAAATAAAATGATTTTCATTTAAAAATCTGTTGTGTCACGTTCTACTTTTGGAGGGTACTCCAAAAGTCAGGGGGTACTCGAGGTATGACAAAAAGGCTCAGGGGGTACACAAGACAAAAAAGGTTGGGAAACACTGGTTTAAGACACTAACAAACACAGGTACACTGCCTTGAATCTTTTGGTTTAATAACTATAGACTTGCTTTAATCCCAGTGACTTTGTATTATGTAATACAAAGTCACCAACAATGCTATTTGAAGCACTTCAAGGACCTGTACCTGATTTTTTTATGTATTTGACCAAAAAGTGTCTTGCCCAAGTGCTTTCATATTGTATAACCAGCTCTTAAGGTCAAAACAAGACTGCTGTGTTCTGTCTGCATCTAATTACGGTCAGTTTTATTGTCCGTTAATCAGGAAGTGCAAGTTAACATCCTAGCTGTTGTTAGCTGTACCGCACTGGTCTCTGAGAGTTATGGAAAGTGCTTATAAACGCATCACACGGAATAATGAAGATGTTTGAAATGCATGAGATAAGTGAGGAAGGTCAAAATGAACCAGAACCTTCATGATTTAAGAGAGTAAAAATCAGACACAGCACTTTTGCTTTAATAAATATACTTTTGCTATATGCAGTGGTGGATAAAGTATGCAATTTTGTTACAGTAAAAGTAAAGATACAAAGGTAAATAGTTACTCAAACTTAAAAAAAATAAAATAAAATAAAAGTATTAAAGAACCTGCTTAAGTGTTTGGCAGAGATTTTTTTTAATAACAATTAAAGGACGAAACATGGGATGATGAAGAAAAAAATAATTTAGCTGATTCAATTGATTTCTTAATTTTTCATCTGCTTTTGAGTTTTTGAGTATTTGGTTTGCTCAAAGTTGGGACGTTAAATTAAATGTGCTGAAATACAACGTCTTGGCCTTTTCAGAAGGTTTCAAACCGTAAAGAAACAGGTAAAAAAGGCAGTGCCTTTTTTACTTTTCAGTCCAGATTTAAAATGCAGTGGAGTAGAAAGTACAGATACACATAGATGTGAAGTAAAAGTAAAAAGTATCCACTGTAAAATGTACTTAAAGGAAAAGTAACGTTTTTTTTTTTACAATTTGAGCCTTATTTCGGTAATAAAACAAGTTGTTTTACTCACCCATAGCACTTTGGTGTCATATGGAGCATTTCCGGAGATGTTTTAGATTAGCGTTAGGCTAACGCCGTTAGCCTAGCGCGACTTATAGCCATAGCTCGGGGCATTCCCCGAGCATGTAATATGCCCCGTGCGGGCTCCAAATAACACAAACTTTAGCACTTTTCAAATGATAGAAGCTCGATGTCTTTAGTCTACAATTTTGTTTGGTCAAAAGTGGCCTGTAATCCGAGATTTAGCCATAGTTTCGAGTAGATGAGGACGCCAGTGCGCATGCGCGGAGTGTGCTCTCAGCTCCCGGGACCCAAACATGAAACGCAAAGCTGTAAACTATGGATAAATCTCGGATTACAGGCCACTTTTGATTCAAACGAAATCGTAGACTAAAGATATTGAGCTTCTATGATTTGAAAAGTGCTAAAGTTTGTGTTATTTGGAGCCCGCACGGGGCATATTACATGCTCGGTAATGCCCCGAGCTATGGCTATAAGTCGCGCTAGGCTAACGGCGTTAGCCTAACGCTAATCTAAAACATCTCCGGAAATGCTCCATATGACACCAAAGTGCTATGGGTGAGTAAAACAACTTGTTTTATTACCGAAATAAGGCTCAAATTGTAAAAACGTTACTTTTCCTTTAAGTTAAATATTAAATGTACTTTTACTTTTGTACTTCGTAATGCTTTAAGTAATGCTTTTCATATTGGGAATACTGCCAGCGACGTCCTCTGAAGTGCTTAAGAGCAGTCCTCATGTTTAGCTCTTAATTCGTCTCTAGCTGATTTCGTGTTCTTTTTGTTAGCCACAAACATACAGAAGAAGACCCTCCAGAGGGATTATAAAATCTGCCAATTTTTCCCTCACAAACTAAAGCTTCGATGTAGGAAGTATGTCACCGGGGCCTAGAATGGTGTGCATAGCTAATCCCCTAAAACCAAATTGATCAATGGAGCAAGCTTCAGGCCTATCCGTGCATCGATTGGTCATTATTCGAGAGCCCACTCTGCATGCAAGCTCTTTTATGTGGTGTTGTAGATGGTTTGTGGAGAAGCTGAAATATAACACAATATGGATTATGGATTTGGAGGGGTGGTTTATCCAATCAGAATACTGGCTATGAAAGCAAGGCTGTTGTACAAAGATTAACTTCAAGGCAAGTCATGGCAAGTTTATTTGTATAACACAATCCGTACATAAAATAATTCAAAGTGCTTTACAGAATAAGAAATACATTAACGTCACAATACAAACAAATGAAAACATTTTTAAAAAATCATAAAATTAAAAAATAGAAGAGACATTAAATGAGAGAGAAGAGTGCAGAATGAAAACCTTTCAGTCATATGCAGCTAAAGAGTCTGGATTTAAAGAAGTATTTTCAACGGCACTGACAAAGAGCTAAGGGTAGTGTAGGTGGATGCAAGCACTCGCAGTTCACAGCTAGAGCCTGCAGCGAGTGGTGAGAACAGCTGAGAGGGTGGTGGGCTCCACTCTCCCGAACCTGGCCACCATCTACTCCTCATGTCTCCGCACACGGGCCTCCAACAGTATGCAGGACCCCACACACCCTGGGAACTGCCTCTTCTGTTCTCTCCCCTCAGCAAGGCTTCAAACTCCCCTCACAAGCACAAACCATAGACCATGCCTAATGTAGTAGCCACCTCGTTCCAAATAGGAAGTTCACATGTGGCTCTTCCGGCTCCGACTGACCCTGGTTCCCATTGACTTACATTGGAATATTGAGGCCCCTCTCTCTGTAACATCTGCTGTGAGCCTTGTCATTTTAATCTTAAAATGTTCGTACTGACCCGTTATACATCCTGGTGTTTTTTTTTCACTGCTTTGGCGGCACGGTGGCTGAGTGGCTAGTGCTCATGCCTCACAGCAAGAAGGTTCCGAGTTCGATCCCCGGGTTGCCCAGGCCTTTCCGTGTGTGTTCTGTGTGGAGTTTGCATGCATGGTCTGGGTTCGATCCCCGGGTCGCCCGAGCCTTTCTGTGTGGAGTTTGCATGTTCTCCCCGTGTCTGGGTGGGTTTCCTCCGGGCACTCCGGTTTCCCCCATCAACCCAAAACATGCTCCAGGTAAAATCCTCCAGCTGAGGTCCTGACCAAGCCTAAGCAACAAGATCATGGAGATGGGTCCCCGGGCGCCTGAAAGACGAGCTGCCCACTGCTCCTGAAGGATGGGTTAAATGCAGAGAAATAATTTCCCTATGGGGATGAATAAAGCATGTCTTCTTCTTCTTCTTCTTTGCCAAAAAATCCTATTCATAATATAGAGCCTGGCTCCAAATTCACTCCTGTAACCGTTAGCATTGCAAGTTTCACAAACAGATTGTGTAACAGCTTCTACCCACAAGCAATGAACGTGTTCCAGGAGCACAAGCACAGATAAAAGGCCTTAAGGCCTTATGCAATGCAGATGCAATAATCTATTTCTTTATTTCATGTTTTTATTGGTAACTGCTGCAGTTTTGCTCTGTCCAAGTTTCATTTGTACAATGACAATAAGTCTAATCTAATCTAAGTAGAAGGTTCCGGGTGCAACTTGCCTGGGCCTTTCTGTGTCATGGAGATGTTATTGCGTTGTCTGGAATGTTTCACAGTATGGTATTAAACCTTTCTATCTTCGTGGAGACCAAACCAGACCAAGTTACAGGTCAGATCTGCTGAGAGGCAAATAGAATGCCTTTTTTTCTACGTATTTTTGAGTTATAAAACCACCTGTGATTTATTAAATGTAAGGTAGAGCTGTTTAACATCATACTGTGGAACATTCGAAGCAGAGCAGTGACATATTCATAGAAAAACGCAAGTGATGAAAACCCCAGCCAAAAAGTTACATAGTGCAGTGCAGTGGTTAGTACTTGGATGGGAGACCAGTGGGAATTCCAGGTGCCACAGTGGGGCGCCAGTCGCAAAAAAAACTGTTGTTGTGTCCTTAGGCAAGACACTTCATCCGCATTGCCTAGTATGAAAGTGTGTGTGTGTGTGTGTGTGTGTGTGCGTGAGTGTTGGAGGTGGTCACAGGGGCAGATTGGCAGCCTTGTTTCCGTCAGTCTGCCCCAGGGCAGCTGTGGCTACAGAAACCACCAAGTGTGGAGTGAATGAACAATGAACTGTAAAGCACTTTGGGTGTCATGAAAGGTGCTATATAAATGCTATGAATTATTATTATTATTATTATTATTATTATTATTATTATTATTATTATTATTATTATTATTATGTACCTTAAACAAAGACCTGTTAATCCAATGAGAAAATCATAGTATTTTTAAACATTAAAGGTCCCATGACATGGTACTTCTTGATGCTTTTATATGGCTCCTTAATGGTTCCCTAATACTGTAAATGAATCCTTCTTCAAAATCAAGACTCAGTGCATGAGAAAGACACATGTACACAGACAGAGTAAGAATATCTCTCTCTGAACGACTCATTCTGGGCCTTGTTGCTTGAATGCAAATGAGAAGGACAGAGATAGGTTAGAGGAGTGGGGGGGGAGGGGGAAATGCGCCGCTGGTTCCTGGATTAGCGCTGCTTTGTGCGCTGTCTCCCACTTCCGCGTTTTAAGCGCAGAGGAAGAAAGGAGAGCCGTTTCAATGAAAAAAAAAACACATTTTCACAGAAAGTAAAATTAAACCACTGCTGTTTCAGAGGTCCAGAGGCTCAGATAAAGGACTTCCGAGCCTGGAAACACTTACACGTGCCTCCAGGCAAATAAAAAAACGCATTTCGCATTGCGTAGCTCATTCGCGGTCCAAACTCTCTGGGCGTGATTTACAGAGACGGTGGGTAGACATCCAGACGGGGGGTGGAGCTGCATTTTTCGATGTGACGTCAGAAAGTTTCCTTGTTCAGAATTGCCCGTTTGAGCTGTGTTTTTTTCAAATGCAGAAAAGGACCGCAAATGCTCAGTTTGGACATTTCACAACTTTTAGCCATGGGGGTAGGGGAGCTCACATTAACGTTCAAAAACCTCAGAAAGTCATGCCATGGGAAACTCTTTGAAGTTAAAGAGGCTAACCTGGTGTAAAGCGACTGCCAGTGTGGAAACTGCGCTCCTAAGAGCACGTATTTGCAAGGATTCATGCGTGTCCCAATCTGCAGTGCACCTGCAGTCAGTGTACACTGGGCGTAAATATATCAGCAGCTGTAAGCATTAACCATACAGAGGTTGGTTTCCGTAAAGTGTCACCTTGTTTCTCGTGAACCTAAACATGCTCCCCCTCCAGTCCCAAGATAGATAAGTCATTAGGTTATCGTTAATGCATAAAATAGTCATTAGAAACAGATACACACAAAGTAAAGTACTTCTGGTCAGTTAAAAGAGATGATCTTCTTTCACGTAGGTTGTTTAGTACAGTCAGAGGTGGAAGTCAACAGTTTAACCAGAGAAGAGTCCATTTCTCAAGTGATTGCAATCAAGTCCAGACTTACAGGTATGGAGCAGGAGACTGTATGGATATTCTTATGTAAGAATCTGGACACATTCTTTTACAGTCAATTTTACATCTCGACTGTCTAGAGGGTTTTTCTTGTTTTTCTTTTCTTTTAGCCAGACTGAAAATAACTGCATGTAATTTAGAGTGAGAAGAGCACACGGATGTAAACCATCTGCAGTGAATTTCTACCAAAGGAACACGACCGAGATGGAAAATAAGTACTTTAAAACAAAGCCAGTAATTTGGATGTTTTTAACTTCTAACTGTTTTTAATTTTTAGCAACTATTATTTTCTATTTATTGGTTTTTGAACGTTAATGTGAGCTACCCTGTTTGCCCCCCCCCCATGGCTAAAAGTTGCGAAATTTATAAAATTAACATTTGCGATCCTTTTCCGCGTTTGAAAAAAAGACAGCCCAAACGGGCGATTCTGAACAAGGGAACTTTCTGACGTCACACTCGCAGAAAGGTTTCCACCCCCCGTCTGGATGTCTACCCACCATCTCTGGAAATCACGCCCAGAGAGTTTGGACCACAAACGAGCTACACAATGCGAGATGCATTTTTTTTATTTGCCTGGAGACACGTGAGATTGTTTCCAGGCTCGGATGTTCTTTATCCGAACCTCCGAACCTCTGAAACAGCAGTGGTTTAATTTTATTTTCTGTGGAAATGTGTTTTTTTCAATGCAACGCATCTTATATCTTCCTCTGCGCTTAAAACACAGAAGTGGGTGACAGCGCACCGCGCACCGCTAATCCAGGAAACAGTGGCGTATTTGGCCACAACCCCACCTGCTGCACTGGCCTGTCTCTGTCCTCCTCATTTGCATTCAAGCAACAACGCCCAGAATAAAGCGTTTCAGAGACATATTTATGACTCTGAGTGTCTTCATGAGGCTTTCTCATGCACTGAGGCTTGATTTTGAAGAAGGATTCATTTACAGTATTAGGGAACCATTAAGGCGCCATATAAAAGCATCAAGAAGTACCATGTCATGGGATATTTAATGCAATTTCTTACCCTAACTACAGTAGTACTGGTACTAGTATTTATAAAAGTAGTAGCCACAGTAGCAGTAGCCACTTTCAACATATGAAAATGAAAAATATCTAGAGCCTATGACATTGGACACTGTGTTGAAGCCATCTTAAAACCTCAAAGCCCTGTTTATCCCCTCACCCCCGACGCTGCTTGTTTCCCTTTTTGGACCCCATGCATCTTTTATCACAAATAACATTTTTAAATCTGACACGCTGTTACTAAAGGCGAGCTGTCCGGAGTGGAATTTGACATGCTAGACATCCCAGCAAATACCAATTAAAAAGAATAAATGGCGATCTGGCCCCACTCTGCTACTTACGCATAAAGTATGAAAATTCAAGATTGGAGCTTAGCAGGGGGTCCGTGCGATTCCATTTGTAAGTGACAGGAGCAAAAATAATAAAAAAAATAAGTAAAAATTAAAGTGTTTTGGGCGTATGCTTATTGTTGACAAGTTGTGAAATGGAAAATGAGCCAGTTCTTTGGTGGACTGGCGGCGTGGTGGTGGGTTTGTGGCCCGGGCGGTTTAAGCTGTGATTGACAAACTGTGCGAAATGAAAAAGACTAAAAAGCAGAATGAAATAAAGCAGAGCAGCTCCTGGAGTGAGGGAGATGCAGGCTGGGTTTTCCATGGGGTTTGGAAGGCTTGGAAATCAGTAATCTACAAAAAGCTGTAGTGTCTGTTTGTTTTTGTTTTTCTCTCGTCTCCTCTTTTTCTCCTGTTGGAACAGATTTTTTAAAATCCTAAATTATGGAATTGATAAGCTGGTCCCTCAACGCAATTGACACACTTTTTTCACGGAGGAATGCTGGTCCAGGAGAGCCGAACTGTCCGGATGGAACTTTCACTGCCGGATACACGAGGGACGCTTGGGACAAGTGGAATGTTGTGTGTGTGGCACTGCTGTTCCTAGAGGACACTGAGGACATTTACCTATTTGGATTTTTGATAGCTGGACATCTGTTAATTGGCCTAGGGATGTTCTTGGTCTATCGGAAAATTGGAAAGCTGGCAGCAAACAAAGAGTTACCCAAGCTGTCTGCTGTAATATCGCACCACAGTGGTGACCTGACCAGCAGCAGCAGCAGCAGCAGCAGCAGCAGCAGCAGCAGCAGCAGCAGCAGCAGCAGTAGTAATAGTAGTAGTAGTAGTACAAGCAGCAATTGTAGTAGTAATAGTAGTAGTAGTAGTAGTTGTGTAGTTGTTGTTGCTGTTGTTGCTGTTGTTGCTGTTGTTGCTGTTGCTGCTGTTGTTGCTGTTGTTGCTGTTGCTGCTGTTGTTGCTGTTGTTGCTTTTGCTGCTGTTGTTGTTGTTGCTGCTGTTGTTGCTGTTGCTGTTGTTGTTGCTGTTGTTGCTGTTGTTGTTGCTGTTGCTGTTGTTGCTGTTGTTGCTGTTGTTGCTGTTGTTGTTGTTGTTGTTGTTGTTGTTGTTGTTGTTGTTGTTGTTGTTGTTGTTGTTGTTGTTGTTGTTGTTGTTGTTGTTGTTGTTGTTGTGGTAATAGTAGTAGTTTTTCTTACCCTAATTAACAAAACCTCTTAGTGGCCCACCCAAAAATGGTTACTGTAGTAACAGTCGTAGTAGTAATAACAGCTGCAGCAGCAGTACTAGTAGTAGTAGTCTTCGTAGTAATAGTAGAAGCAGTAATTGTAGCAGTAGTAGTATTAGTTTTGTGTCTTGGTAAATACTTCATTTGCACACTGTACTGAAGATGCAAAGGCAGTAGTAGCACAGTAAATTAGTAGTGGTACTAGTATTTACAATAGTATAGTACCATTGTAAATACTAGTACCCCACCTCTTAGCAGCAACACACCCACGATGGTCCTTGTATTCCCCATCTGTGTGAGTGTCTAACATGTTCTTATGCACAGAGGGGTTGACAGGGCTCATTAGAGTGAAGCACTTGATCTCACAGCAGCTCCAGTCACTCTATAAATCTATGAGAGAAAATCTGAATCATTCATGACCAAAAACTGTGCAAAAAGGACTCAAGTTTAAGACCCGCGGCTCATTCAATCACCTCTAAAAAGTGTCACCGTGTGGGCTCGTGTCAAAGAAGGAACAAGACAAGAAATTTTGCGGAGTAACTTTTTATACTGTTATAGTGAGTTTGGAATGGTCTTGGTGCACTATGATAATGAAAAAGCCCCATTGTGTAACCTTTAACCAAAACCAGACAAAAGTAAAAGCACATTTGCATTTTTTTTGCACTGAAAACAAATAAAAATGTGTGCAGGCTTGCATTTCCACAAACTTGTTTCCTTGGTTATCCTGTTCCTTTGGCTATGCTCTTCCACAGGGCTGTATAATGTAACCCAGTAGACAAAACATGCTTTATTTCTCTTATTTTAAATGCACTCATTTTATTTTGAAAAATGTATTTCATTTTATTTTTGTTAAGAGGAAGTGTGAGGCTCTCTTTATGTTGACTTCCTGTTTTTGTTGGATGGTAATTCTTCTTATTTGTTGAAAGTTATTAAGAGCCGCCTTCTCAAGGCTTAACTATCTTCTTCTGGGATCTATTTTTCTGGAATCTTGCAAATGCCATCTCCAGAAAGTTACAAACTGTTGCTTTAAGAATGATTAAAGGAAGTAGTTACTAAGCCTGAATTATCTTTAGTAAAAAAAATAAATAAATAATAACCATAAATAATAGGGATGTACTGATTAAATTCTGAAAAATTTGCTGGATCGGATCAGCTTCCAAATATCGGTCCAGTTGCTATCCTGGTTGGAAATATAAATTGAATTTTTGCTGATCGTAATCGGCCCAGAAAGTACTAGAATGTTACAATTTTTATAATGTATATACAAAACTGTTGTGTAGTTACAAATAAAAAGCTCCAGAAACAGCTCCAGAACACCTTTGGATCAGTTTTTATTTTAAGGATTTTGGTGGATTTTGGGGGCGGATTTGTGGGAATTTTTGGAGATTAATATATATATATATATATATATATATATATATATATATATATATATATATATAATTAGAAAAAAAATCACCAACACTGCGGGTGGGGAGCTGTTGACCTTGACTGGGGATGTTATCGGACGGTGGAAAGAATCCTTTGAGGATCTCCTCAATCCCGCCGTCATGTCTTCCGAGGAGGAAGCAGAGGCTGGGGACTCGGAGGTGGTTCCCCTCCCTAGTGCATGCGAGGGTGCACACTCGGCACCTACGGATTCACATGATCTCCCCACCTTCTGACCGGCTGGTTAGCTCAAGACCGGCTGGTTAGCTCAACTGGTAAGTCACTGAGTTTCCCCTGCGTGATGTTGGTTCAAACCCCCCCCCAGTGTGGGTCCTTGGTACTGCCCCCCAAGCGCCGATAGATGGCTGCTCACTGCTCCTGAATAAGGATGGGTCAAATGCAGAAGTCATTGTGTGTGAGACAAAATCTTCTGCTTTCTCCGCGCTGCTCGCTTGTTCTGGGGCACTTCCTGGTCATACGATAAATAGCGCATAGTGGCACGCTAAAGGGGGCCACATGACCCAAACTGAACCATTAATGTTAATTTGTGGGTTTATTTTGTTTTCTTAAGTTTCTTAGTTAATATGTCATACCATATGGGGAGTTATTTAAGTATTTTCTTTATTATGTTGAATTGCAGATGCTTTATCATTATGGGTACCGTTTTTGCCTTTGTTTCATCCTTAAATCCCTGTTGTGTTAATTGGTTAGCCCAAGGGGAGGGGCTAAGGGGGTATATTAGGGGGAGCTTTGCTCAATTTGGCGGTCTGTCCTTGGCCTGACTATGTGGGTGCTGGCTGCTGTAAACGCTTCTGTAAATACTTTTGTAAACACTTCTGGTTTTTGGACTTGTTTTTTTTTTCACTGTAAATATTTGCACTTTTTACACTGGACTGTGGTGCAAATAAAGAAAAAAAAAAAACACTTAAGCAAAGTCTTCAACTGCGCCATCATTTTTCCTTATATCTTGTCCGAACAAACCCGTGACAGTACTTTGACAGTATATGTGCTTTGTGGGTCTGAAGAAGGCATTCGACCATGTCCCTCGTGGGGTCCTGTGGGAGGGGCTTGGAGTAGAGCCGCTAATTCTCCACGTCGAGAGGAGCCAGCTGAGGTGACTCAGATGCCTCCTGGACGCCTCTTGGACGCCTCCCTCGGGAGGTGTTCCGGGCATGTCCCACTGGGAGGAGGCTCCGGGGAAGACCCAGGACACGCTGGAGGGTCTATGTCTCCCGGCTGGCCTGGGAACTCCTTGGTGCCCCTCCAGAGGAGCTGGAGGAAGTGTCCAGGGTGAAGGAGGTCTGGGCGTCCCTGCTTAGACTGATGCCGCCGCGACCCAGCCCCAGATAAGCAGAAGAAAATGGATGGATGGATGGATGGACAATTCTAAATGAGTGCATCAATTTCAAAGATTCCTCTACTCAAAGTCCTGTGTCTAACCTCACTGATTTTTTTGTACTCCTAACCATCCAATAAAGCTAAAAAAGTTGATGCTCATAGATCAATATTAGGTTTTCAGAAAATGGCAATACCTTTGCAGTGAACTAGAGAGATTGGAAAACCCAATAGTGGAACAAAGCAAAATTGAAGCACTGAGGCAGCTCCCGCGTTTTATCCAATAGAAATTCATTTGTATCACTGGTAATGTCTTCACTATAATTCAGAGAAGAAAGCTGGAAAAGTTTTTTGGTGGATAAACTTTGGGGAAGTACTACACTGGCTGTGCTAATATACACTATCACGCTGAGTTGGAGCTCTGTCCGTGGTCCTGAATCGAGAATTGTGTTCAAAAAGTGGAATAAAAAACAGAAAAACTCTTAGAAATGAGAGTTCCAATAGAGACAAGAAAGTTTATGAACTAGAAAGTAGTGCAAAGTCTAAGGTAAGATATTGAGAAGGAAATAACGATGACTGATATAAAGTTATGGCATTTGATTAAACTAAATTGACTCTTGAGCTTTAAATCATGTTGAAATCATGTCCTCAAAGCAATATTAAGTTTCTATTTATTTAAAGCCCAAATAATACACTGTGAACACTATATGTCTCTGTAGTGATGACAAAATACTACTACTACTAGGGTATTTGAGATTTTAAAGTGAGTAACTGCTGCTACTACTACTACTACTACTACTACTACTACTACTACTATTCCTTAGCATTAGAGTGGAATGGTGCTGTCCATGGTTCTAAATTGATTATACAGTAGATTATGAATACAATCAAATCTATTTTACTAAACTAAAAGCAAATGTACTACTACTACTACTACTACTACTACTACTACTACTACTACTACTACTACTACTACTACTACTACTCTATATTCCATAGTATTAGAAAGTAATAGTGCCATCCTGAGCATAAATTATGAATAATATTGAGTAGTATTTTACTAGACAGAAAGTGAAAATACTACTACTACTACTACTACTACTACTACTACTACTACTGCTACTACTACAATTACTACAACAATTCTAACTACAAGTATTCCTTAGCATTAGAGTGGAATGGTGCTGTCCATGGTTCTAAATTGACAATAGATTATGACAAAAGAAGAAATTCTATTTGTCAACTGGACAAAAGTTTATTTGGCTAAATACATGTTTAAGCTGCTTCTTCAGTTCGGAACTGCTGCTGCTGCTACTACTACAGCTATTCTATATTCTATAGTATTAGAGAGTAATAGTGCCATCCTGAGCATAGATAATATTTTTACTAGTATTTTACTAGACTAAAAGTGAATATACTACTGCTATCACTACTACTACTACTACTACTACTACTACTACTACTACTGCTGCTGCTACACCTACTTCTAAATACATATTGAGAAATGTAAGATACATCACTTTTGCACACAGGCCTATCTGTGGGACTTTTCTGTCTCCTAACACAGTGCTTTTATTTGCACAGGGCTCTTCACTTTATAAAACAGAGTTCTCCTGGGACCAAGTATTTAAAGCCCACATAATACACTGTAAACACTGTATGTCTCTGCAGGGAGGACTTTAAGTGGAGCCTGCTCACTCTAATGCATTTTAATTTTAGACTGCACTCTGTCATACGCTGTCAAAGAACAACACACTATACAAGTTACTATTATCATCACCTGTGCGTTAATTGTGCGTGTTCATTGTTTTTAGTTTTAACCATGATGGCAAAACTGATTAATTAGGATGAGGATGAACTATTGCAAACCATTTGAAACTAGTTCTGTTTTCCAGGCTTTAGGACAGTAAAAATCAGGTACAGCATGTTTAAAGGTCCCATGGCATGAAGTTTTCACTTTCTGAGGTTTTTGAACATTAATGTGAGCTCCCCTACCCTGTTTAGCCCCCCCCCCCACATGGTTAAAAGTTGCGAAATGTCTAAACTGAGCATTTGCGATCCTTTTCTGCGTTACAAAAAATCGGAGCTCAAACGGGCGAGTTTGAACAAGGCACCTTATTGACGTCAGCTCGAAAAAAGAAATGCAAATGCAGTTCCACCCCCGTCTGTCTCTACTCAGCGTCTCTGTAAATCACGCCCAGAGAGTTTGGACTGCGAATGCGCTAGGCAATGCGAAATGCGTTTTTTTATTTGCCTGGAGGCACGTCCGAGTGTTTCTAGGCTCGGAAGTCCTTTATCTGAGCCTCTGGACCTTTGAACAGCAGTGGTTTAATTTTATTTTCTGTGGAAATGTGTTTATTTTTCAATGGAATGCTTCAAATCTCTCCCCCCGTGCAAAAACAAGGAAATGGATCAGCTGAGGCTCAGAGCGAGAGCGGAGCATTTGGCCACGCCCCCACCCTCTACTATTGGCCAGCTCTTTTCTCCTCATTTGCATTCAAGCAACAACGCCCATTATAGAGTGTTCAGAATGAGAAAAATTACTCTTTCTCAGCTTATCTCTGTTTCTCATGCACTGAGTGTTGATTTTGAAGAAGGATTCATTTACAGTATTAGGAAACCATTAAGGAGCCATATAAAAGCATCAAGAAGTACCATGTCATGGGATCTTTAAGTAGAGCTGGGCATATAGTGATAAGAATCGAATCATGATCTCCTGTGACAATGTGCTGTTTTTTCAAAATCATCATATCACATCTCATTTTCTCTTGACTGCAGATATATACTAAAAACATACTCAAACACAGATGCGTTTCCCACTCTCACCTCCTCATCTGGTCAGTTTAAATAAGACTCTGAGAGAGGGACACTTGGATTTAACTAATTGCAATGAAGTATGAACTTTCAGATGAAGCAGATGACTTTAGTCACCTGCTCCAGGCAATAGAAAGGAAATAGGAAATAGAATAGGTGTACATGAATTGTGATCGGGAAATCAGGATCTAGCACCAAGAAAATACAGACTTTATTTTAGCATATCACCCAGCCCTACTTTGAAATAGTTGATTTCTGATATTTGAGCCTATGGTTGGAGGATCCTTTAAATAAAATTATATTTAACTTAGCCTTTTAATCTTAAAGGTCCCATGGCATGAAATTTTCACTTTCTGAGGTTTTTGAACGTTAATGTGAGCTCCCCTACCCTGTTTAGGCCCCCCCCCCCATGGTTAAAAGTTGCGAAATGTCTAAACTGAGCATTTGCGATCCTTTTCTGCGTTACAAAAAATCGGAGCTCAAACGGGCGAGTTTGAACAAGGCACCTTATTGACGTCAGATCGAAAAAAGAAATGCAAATGCAGTTCCACCCCCGTCTGTCTGTACTCAGCGTCTCTGTAAATCACGCCCAGAGAGTTTGGACTGCGAATGCGCTAGGCAATGCGAAATGCGTTTTTTTATTTGCCTGGAGGCACGTCCGAGTGTTTCTAGGCTCGGAAGTCCTTTATCTGAGCCTCTGGACCTTTGAACAGCAGTGGTTTAATTTTATTTTCTGTGGAAATGTGTTTATTTTTCAATGGAACGCTTCAAATCTCTCCCCCCGTGCAAAAACACGGAAATGGATCAGCTGAGAGCTACAGTGGAGAGCGGAGCGTTTGGCCACGCCCCCATCCTTTACTATTGGACAGCTCTTTTCTCCTCATTTGCATTCAAGCAACAACGCCCATTATGACCTGTTCTGAGGGAGAAAAAATACTCTTTCTCATGAGTGTTGATTTTGGAGCAGGATTCATTTACAGTATTAGGGAACCATTAAGGAGCCATATAAAAGCATCAAGAAGTACCATGTCATGGGATCTTTAAAATGAATGGTAATAACGTTTTTGCACCTGTTAGTTAGAGTAATAATGAGGCAAAACATGGCTATAAAACTTAAGACTTAGACAAACTTTACTGATCCACAAAGGAAATGATTTGGATACAGTAGCTCACACATCACAATATAATATATAACAGAGAGTAACAAAAATAGATGGTATAAAAGGATACACAATGTGAAAACACATAAAATAAAATAAAAAGATTTAGCATAATGTGTATACACTATACAAACATAATATGCAGGTGCAACCCTACAGTTGTGATGAATGCTCAGAGCCTCTACACAAAACTAGATTTACGACCTGATAATAAAATAATGTGGAAAAAATATCATGACAGTATTAATTAATCAATGGCAAAGCAATTCTGCAATTTCCCCATTGTGGGACAAATAAAGGATTATCTTATCTTATTTTAATACCCATAACCTCTACAATATTTGACACTCTATGCACCCTTTAAAGTACACATACCTCTTCTTACAGTGCTAGCGTGTCATCTGGAGATAGTGCTATGATTAGCTTCATTAGCATGCCGATAGGCAGTGCAGGGGCTACACCAGCCCTGGAGATAAGAGCACCTGTCTGCTGGAGCCCCGCATATAGCTAATCAGCATGTGAGTCTTTGAGTACAGAAAGGACAAAGGCAGAAGCTGTTTATCCAAAGAACACGCAATAAGCTCCAGATGGTTCAGCCTATACCTATACTAGACTATATATCAGACAGTGTACATCGGTGTGGTCCAGTGTATAGGATTGCCCATGCTCTGACATCTGGAGGGGGTATGTTAGATGGTGTATGTTACATAGGGTATATTAGAAAGTGTAGTGATAGAAAAGTTAATAGCTAATTATTGAAATGTTGCTGTTCATAGTGCTAAATTGTGCTAGTCATAGTTTGCTTTATTGTCGAAAAACAATCATGTACATGTACATAAAGTGAATTCGAAATTTCGTTTCCCCACTAACCAGGCAGGACAGTGATAGAGCGGGTAGGGGAGGGGCCGCTGCACTTGCGCGCGCCGCCGACTGGGAGATGCAGAGCAGAAAAGATGCAATACAAGTACAATCAGTGACAATTTAACAACATGTAATGACAGAAAAACAGTTGGAGATATAACATAAGGTGATCTTTTTTGTTGGTAACATAAGGAAGGATGTGGGGGGGGGGGTCAGATTGGAAATCAATGAAGTTGATTGAACCGAGAGCAGAGGTCAGACCTTCTAAAGACAGGAATTTCTACTATTGTTTCTGTTTTCAGTGACAGTGTAAGAGTGGGTGCTAGATATGGTATTCAAGATTATAAACTGAGAAACTATGACTGCAACTACTACTACTACTACTACTACTACTACTACTACTACTACTACTACTACTACTATTACTATTAAAACTACTACAGTACCAACTATAATTGTATTCTATATATTGTATTCTATAATGAAATGGTGCTCTCCATGGTTCTGATTTGTTCCAGCTACTATTACTACTATACCAACTATAAGTGTATGCTATAGTGGTGCAGTGGAACTGTGCCCTCCATAGTTCTGATTTGTGCCAGGTTATGAATTAATATTTCAAAAGACAAATATTCTACAACAACAACTACTTCTACTACTCCTACTACTGCGATAATCTGTGGTAGTACGTAGAGTGGAATGGTGCTGTCCATGGTGCTGAATTGTGCTCGATATGGTATTTAAGATTTTAACCTAAACTACTATTAAACAACAACAACTACTACTACTATTACTACTACTAGTACTACTACAATTCCAATTACTATGATAATCTGTGGTTTACAGTGGTGGAAGAGTGCTGTCCCTGGTGCTGTCAACAATTTGAATTGAACTAAATTGGCCAAAACAAAAACAAAACAAACAAACAAACAAACAAAAAACAACAGCAACATTTTAATAGACTGAAAGCACTTTTTTTTTTAAACTACTATTGCTACTACTACTGCTACTACTACTGCTGCTACTGTTACTGCTGCTACTGAAGGGACAGAAAATAATAGAAGATAAGAAAATATATTTAGTATAAAAGCAGTGTGGTCTCAGTGAAAAGAGCTGCCCGTCTGCTCTGGTATTCACACTGACATTTGGAGTATAGATTATGTGTTATGGTAATTATAGTTTAGATTTAAAAACACAGAGAGAAAATACGATTGAAGTGCGGCTGTCCGTGGTGCTGAAGTGTGGGAAATTAAGAGAACTAGAGTGAGAAAATATGGTGTTTAAAACTATTGGCACTGAAGAACTGCTATTGCTACTACTACTACTGCTACTGCTGCTACTGCTACTACTACTTCTATTACTACTACTGCTGCTAATTGACTTAAAACCAAATACTTCTACTATATTACAAGTACTAAAACTTTTTAATAATAATGATATTCAAATCACATAGACATATGATAAAAATGGAACTGGACTTAATGTCATACGGTGGAACATTCTAGACAACCAAACACCATCTCTCAACCAAACCAAGAAAACACCTATATTTTTTATATTTATTAATTTAATTTAATTTAACTTTTTTAAAGGTCCCATGACATGGTACTTCTTGATGCTTTTATATGGTGCCTTAATGGTTCCCTAATACTGTAAATGAATCCTTCTTCAAAATCAACACTTAGTGCATGAGAAAGACACATGTCCAGAGTCAGAGTCAAAAAATAACTCTCTGAACACCTCATTATGGGCCTTGTTGCTTGAATGCAAATGAGAAGGAGACAGATTGGTTAGAGAAGCGGGTGGGGGTGGGGCAAATGCGCCCGCTGGTTCCTTGTTTTAGCAGTGCGCTGTGGCTGGCCCCACTTCCGCGTGTGTAAGGACGAAAGAGGAGATGAGAGGCATTTCAATGAAAAAAACACATTTTCACAGAAAATAAAATTAAACCACTGCTGTTTCAGAGGTCCAGAGGGTCGGGTAAAGGACTTCCGAGCCTAGAAACACTCGCACGTGCCTCCAGGCAAATAAAAAAAACGCAGAAAAGGATTGCAAATGCTCAGTTTAGACATTTCGCAACTTTTAGCCATTGAAAGGGCCTAAACAGGGTAGGGGAGCTCACATTAATGTTCAAAAACCTCAGAAAGTGAAAATTTCATGCCATGGGACCTTTATTATTATTATTTTTTTAGTTTGAGGAAAAACTGATCCAGTAAATCGACTGTTGCACTTTAAAGCAAGCTCCCAGCAACTTTTGATTTTGTTGACGTAGCAAGGTTCAGTGTGGTGCACTGAAGTACAAGCTCAGAACAGGTTTTTCCAGTGGCTGTTTTACTGTTTACAAAGCTACTGCCTTCTCTCTAACTGGGGCAGAAGTTTACTCAGCAGGATTAAATGAAATGAAATAATAGTGCTGGGGCGAGATACAATTTCCACAAGACGAGACGATTACTGCTACTGCTACTACTACTATTGCTACTATTACTACTACTGCTGCTACTACTATTACTACTACTGCTGCTACTGCTACTACTATTACTACTACTACTACTATCAATCAATCAATCAATCAAACAATATTTATAAAGCGCTTTTCATACAAAATTTCATACAAAATCACACAAAGCGCCTTACAGTGGTCAAGGATTAGAAGATTGACCTTATTTGATCTCGCACAGGAGAAGTTGTTTCTATATTTGACCCGGGGACCATCCCCATGATTTTGTTTTGTTATTTAGGCTTTGGTCAGGCCCTAAGCTGGAGGATTTTACCCATGGCGCATGCCTAGGTTGGTGGGGGAAACCGGAGTACCCGGAGGAAACTCACCCAGACACGGGGAGAACATGCAGTCTCCACACAGAAAGGCCCGGGCAACCCGAACCTTCTTGCTGTGAAGCATGAGTGCTAGCCACTCAGCCACCGTGCCGCCAGGAAAAAAACAACAACAAAAAAACAGCAGCAACAGGAACAGCAGCAACAACAACAGCAACAACAACAGGAACAACAACAACAACAGTAACAGACAGCAGCAACAACAACAGCAGCAACAGCAGCAACAGCAGCAACAACAGCAGCAACAACAGCAGCAACAGGAACAGCAGCAACAACAACAGCAACAACAACAGGAACAACAACAACAACAACAGTAACAGACAGCAGCAACAACAACAGCAGCAACAGCAGCAACAACAGCAGCAGCAGCAGCAGCAACAGGAACAGCAGCATCAACAACAGCAACAACAACAGGAACAACAGCAACAGTAACGACAGCAGCAACAACAACAACAGCAGCAACAACAGCAGCAACTACTACTGCTACTACTACTCCTACTACTACTCCTACTACTACAGCTACTACTATTACTACTGCTACTACTACTGCTACTGCTACTGCTACTGCTAGTACTGCTGCTACTACTGCTACTACTACTACTACTACTACTACTACTACTACTGCTGCTGCTGCTGCTGCTACTACTACTACTACTATTACTCCTACTGCTGCTACTACTATTACTATTACTACTATTACTACTACTGCTGCTACTACTACTACTATTACTCCTACTGCTGCTACTACTATTAACTATTACTACTGCTACTACTATTACTACTCCTACTACTACTGCTACTACTATTACTACTGCTACTACTACTGCTACAGCTACTGCTACTGCTAGTACTGCTGCTACTACTGCTACTACTACTACTACTACTACTACTACTACTGCTGCTGCTGCTACAACTACCACTGCTACTACTGCTACTACTGTTACTGCAATTATTGTCGCTACTTCTACTACTACTACTGCTACTACTACTACCACTACTACCACCACCACTACTACTATCACTACTACGGAAATATTGCTGTCCATAGTATTTTCCTGAAAAGTGGATTCAGTATAAGCTGTTTCCCAATTCAGAGAGTCCACGGTTTGGAGTGTGGTTTGAAGGGGATGTGTGTCACATCTGACGTGACAACTGCTGTGCCATTTCGTTTTTGTCCCATGCACAGTTAACACACGGTCCGAAGACTGCAGTCGTTTCCATGGAAATCGGGGCGTGGACCAAACATGCAAAAATGCGTGCTTAGCACACTCAGAAGCCAAAGATGGATTCGCCAGCAACATCGCCATGTGACAGTTGCGACTTCACTATAAAATGTAAGTACTGGTTCACCTCACCTACAACTATGCTATATGAAACTCTTCATAAACTACGCTAAACATGTGTGACGGTCGCCGTAACAGCATAGTTCACGGCACCTGTATTACCGTTCACATGCTTTTTCCCTTACACTTCTTATTTCCTTTGCTGTTGTAATGCTGGATATTCTATAGTATAGCCATGTCCCAATTCGAAGTATTACTAGTAGTAATAGAATAATATCTGAGCTGAGGCGGGACCTGTTCCATTTCGCAGACGGCCATGCGGTCCACGGACTGCACTCAGGGCTGAGCAAGTATGCACCGCCTTGACTGCAGGCTGAGACCACACTCCGAACCGTGCACTCTCTGAATTGGGAAATGGTATTGTACTAAAATAAAATACATTGCTACAACTACTACTTACTTATTACTTACTACTACTACTGCCTTGTTTCATAGTAGAGTTGAGAGTTGCTGTCCGTGGTACTGACTTGATTCTGCTGAACTGAAAGTTGAGGAGTAGATGAAGGTATTTAATTGACTTAAAACCAAATACTTTTACTACATTACAAGTACTAAAACTTTTAATAATAACAATATTCAAATCACATAGACATATGATAAAAATGGAACTGAACTTAATGCCATACTGTGGAATATTCTAGACAACCAAACACCATCTCTCAACCAAACCAAGAAAACCACCTATTTATTTATTCATTCATTCATTCAAGCATTCTTTGGTGTTTGAGAGAAAATTGGTCCAGTAAGTCGAACTATTTCAGATTTCAACTTTTGCACTTTAAAGCAAGCTCCCAGCAACTTTTGATTTTGTTGACATAGCAGCGTTCAGTGTGGTGCACTGAACTACAAGCTCAGAACAGGGTTTTCCAGTGGCTGTTTTACTGTTTACAAAGCTACTGCCTCCTCTCTAACTGGGGCAGAAATTTACTCAGTGGGATTAAATTAAAGTGAAAGTGACTTTATTGATCTCACACTGGAGAAATTCTTCTCTGCATTTAACCCATCCTGTTATTAGGAGCAGTGGGCAGCACATTACTGCGCCCGGGGACCATGACCTTCTTGCTTCGGTTTGGTCAGGACCTCAGCTGGAGGATTTTACCAAAAGGAAACCCACCCAGACACGGGGAGAACATGCAAACTCCACACAGGCTTGGGCGACCCGGGGATCGAACCCAGAACCTTCTTGCGCTTCACCATTTTTTATTTATTTCATTTAATATGTCTGCTGTCATTTTTGGAACTACATATGGTATTGTATATTGTATATAGTTATAGTAGTAGTAGTAGTAGTAGTTGCAGTGGTAGTTTCTCAGTTTATAATCTTGAATATCATATTGAACAATTCAGCACCATGGACAGCGACATTTCAACTATATGTACAAAAATGTAACTCAACAGTATTTTTTTCAACCCAAACATAAAAACATGCGAGGAAAAAAATGTGCACATTCTCGTGACAATTTTGGCTTGTCCTAAATAATTCAAAGCACAATTTTATTAATTTAACCAGCTAATTGCACATTTGTACAGAACTAAATCTCAACAAGTTTTTCCTCACTTCCATCCTCTTTATTCACTGTGATGAGTTCACAATCGCTTTTCACAACTCTCAAAAACTTAAGACAATATGAGTCTGGGCACAGGTGAATCGCCCTGAGTAACAATGGTGCGTGATTGACAGGTGTATTAGCCAATCAGGGACGAGCATGGTCCATCTGTATCAAAACAAATATGGCTGCTGATGATGGACTGAAAAACTCCTATTGAAAAAAACATGTTTCTCTCTGTAATGTTGTCTCCTCATCACAAATGTTTTTTGATAAAGTAACATTATACCATGACTTAAGGCTCACAAGAGTAATTTTTGTGCAATATAGGATCTTTAACTGATAAAAAAAAAGTGAATCTTGCCTTATTAAGATGAACTGTCTTTTTTATTTTCATTTTAAAATCCAACACTTTGACACTTCATTTAAAAACACCAATGCCAAAAATCCCCAAATTTGAAAGGCAAATATCTATGGCCAGACTTAGAATGCACGTGTTGTCTTGTTATGATCGGGGAAGAAAAAAAAAAAAAAAAGGCAGATTTCTTTGGTGCAATTAGCAGGTTCTATTGATTGTCCTGTTTACTTTGGCCGTAGCCTTGACTCCAATTAGCCCACACTAACATTATGATTAACCCTTGCTCTGGAACCTGTTAACTCAGAGCGCTCATACAACGCAATCGTTTGTGGTCAATTGAAAAGCCCAGGTCATTAACGAGGGACTAAGTGTTTTTCAGGCACTTTTCTTTTGTTATGTTGTATTGGTGGGAGTTTTGATTATGTAACATGCTTAGTTAATGATTAAGTTGCTCACGTTTCAAAAGGTACATGTTGTGATTTGTAATATGGTCATTTTCACTGTAATTATAGGGCCTGTCATAAAAAAAAAAAAAAAGGTCAATCAAACATTATTTATGTATATTTACATTTAATAATAAAAAAAATGCCAATGAAGAAAAAGAAAATAACAATCAAAATATAAATTTAAAAAAATATATCAGAAATTTTATTTAAAGGTGCAAAATCTCACAAGTCCATTTTGTGTAATATAGGACCTTTAACTCAGAGCCAGATTATATTAAAGGAAAAGTAACGTTTTTTTTTTACAATCTGAGCCTGCAATAAAACAAGTAGTTTTACTCACCCATAGCAGTTTGGTGTCAATTGGAGCAGTTTTGTAGAAGTTATGTTGGAGCCGTTCTGTTCTACTAATGATCCCGTATCCGTTAGCGTGAGTGCTCGGGGCATTACTTTGCGGTCTCCAAATAACACAAACTTTAGCACTTTTCAAATCACAGAAGATCGCTGTGTCAGGGTAGACTTTTAGTAGATTCCAAAACGGCCTGAAACCCGATATCGCAACAGAAAAGTAAAGTTCAGAGCAGTGTTAGCTTCTTTCGGACTAGCGGTGTTTACAAAACAGCTGAGTTCACGCATGCGCACTGTCCTCTCTGATGACGTCATCAAATGAAACTATAGCTGCATATCGGGTTTCAGGCCGTTTTGGAATCCACTAAAAGTCTACCCTGACACAGCGATCTTCTGTGATTTGAAAAGTGCTAAAGTTTGTGTTATTTGGAGACCGCAAAGTAATGCCCCGAGCACTCACGCTAACAGATACGGGATCATTAGTAGAACAGAACGGCTCCAACATAACTTCTGCGATACTGCTCCAATTGACACCAAAGTGCTATGGGTGAGTAAAACTACTTATTTTATTGCCGAAAGAAGGCTCAGATTGTTAAAAAAAAACGTTACTTTTCCTTTAACTATTGTAAACCCCACCATCCTCCATCAGCGTGCACCACCCATCCGTCACTGTGGCTCTGACCAAATGACAAATGTTGGACAATACTGTGTGACCTGCGGACAGACGGTACAAAGAAACGTTGGAATCACAGAAAAAAATGTAAATGCATCAGAATTTACATGGGTCAGAGCAGACAGACCCACTATCAGCAAATACTGTACAACTGGAACATGACTAAAGAGAGAAGAATGGTGATAACAGTGTAGCAGTTGTGTTTAATGAAGATTTATTATGCTTTTTGGGGGTGTTTAGTATTTATTTATAACATAGATCCTTCATTTCTCTGAAAATGACTATAATTGACATTTTTGAATCCTGTGTAATCAATAGTATGCAGTCAGAATTTTTTGAATATCACAAGTACAGTGGTACCTCACCTTACGAATGACCCAACAAACGAAAATTTCAAGTTACGAAACGCCTTCACGTCAAATTTTGGTCTCTAGATACGAATGAAATTTCAAGTTACGAAACACAAAATCTCCAATCCAACTTTATTTATAAAGCACTTTAAAAACAACAAATCTCAAAAATTCAATTAATGCGCGCTCAGACGCACACCCCGAAACGTAAATACACTTTATCAACACACACGGGGTTAGGTTCCAGAGGTGGCCCGCGGTGGGAGAGGTCCACGAGGTAGGACAACTTTGTATTTTGCAATTGTTCTACATGTTTTAGGGCTGTAAATGCCTCACCACACACATTCTACGCTTTTCTTTCTCGTTTGAACACTCGAACTTTCATAGATTTTCAATGGAATGTGTTGATAGTGAAGCGTGGGGGGGGGCACGGCTCAATATAGCGCCGAACGCGCGAGGGGAGGGGAGACACAACAACACATCATCAGTATGGTAAAACTCACCTGTCTCACGACGGTCTAAACCCAGCTCACGTTCCCTTAGTGAGTGAACAATCCAACGCTTGGTGAATTCTGCTTCACAATGATAGGAAGAGCCGACATCGAAGGATCAAAAAGCGACGTCCATACGGCGCAAGGCCGCGCTACACCGGGGCTGCGGGATGGAGCCGCGGCGCCCGGGCCGTGCCTCCTCCTCGGGGCCGAGCAGGCGCGGGCCGAGCACGGGGTGATTTAATCCTGGTCAGGTCCTGGTTTAGTCCAGGTCCAGTTCAGGTTTAGACCTGGTTTAGTTCTGGTCTAGACCTGGTTTAGTTCTGGTCTAGACCTGGAAGTCACATAGAAGCAGAGCCGCCCCGAGCGAGACCCCGCGGTCTTGCCCGCCGATAGAGCCCCTTTCTCGGCCTGTTAGCTCACAGTGTCGGCGCCCCGGCTCTGGAGGTCATATAGAAGCAGAGCCCGCCCCGCCCCGCTCTTATTCCCGCTGAAAGAGCGTCTTTCTCGGCCTCTTAGCCCTAGCGCGGAACGCGCAAGGTGCGCAGACATGAGCAACGAGCAACGCGCTCCTCCAACGGCACTGCCATGTTATAATAATAACAGGTCGAATCCAGGTTTAGTTCTGGCCAGACCTGGTTTATTCCACGTTCTTTTAGTCCTGGTCTAGTCTCTTAGCCCGTCAGGAACACAACGTTACACTATAAAAAAAGTTACACTATAAAAAAAACAACCTTGGAACGGATCAAGCTTTTTCCATTGAAATTTTTCACGTTACGAAACCACTTCTGGAACGAATTAATTTCGTAAGGTGAGGTATCACTGTAAATACAAAGAACAGGGTGGAGATAGGGGGGTAAGTGTAAACAGACATTCTAAGTACTCAAGCCTTAATACTGTGTTGTATGGAGATGATGCCATCATTTTTACAGAAGCAAAGTCTGTCATAGAAGCCTCAGAGACGTTAACATGAACAATCACCTGTGTAGAGAAGTGGCTGACCAAGTTAAGTCTCTTACTGAACACTAGAAAAGTCTGTACGCTATTTTCAAAACGTCCATCAAAGTTTAAATGTGATGCTGAGGGGAGAGGGGCTGTGGTTTGTAAGTGAATTCAAGAGTCTTGGTGTTACCTTGGACTCCACAAAAACATATCAAAAATTCTTCATATTAATATTTATAACTTTAGGCAAATTACTCATCATTGCCAGAAAATGCAGCTAAAACATTTGTCCACACCATGACTTTTTCCTCACATTGAATACTGCATTACGAACTGGTCACTGACAAGCATGACAACCTTAAAAGCAATAGAATCACTTTTTTAAAACACTTTCAAAATATGTGACAGAAAATCTTTATCTTTTCATCATAGTCTCATACTTCAGAAATATAATATCTTAAGATTTGGTGATAAAAGAAGAAATTCAATTTGTCAACTGGACAAAGTTTGTTTGGTCAAAAACGTTTCGCCGCTCGTCCGAGAGGCTTCGTCAGCTCTAATTAGAATGCTGGTAAGACACTTGCTTATATCTTGCTGCAGGGAGGAGCTAACTAGCTAACTACTTTCCGAAACTATCTCATTGGTTTCAGTCTTTTGTTTCTCTGGTGTCTAGATTAGCATACCTATTCATCCCTACAACGATCTAGGCTTAAGAATGGAATTATAGATGGGAGACAAATTATGTCTGACTCCACCATTTCTTTTCAGAGAAGGATTCTCTTTTTGACAAAAAATAGCCTCTTTAACCCCCCTCTCAAACCAATTATTTTCCCTGGCTAAGATCTGAACCTCACTGTCCTCAAAAGAATGGCCCGTGGCTTCTAGGTGAAGATGTACGGCAGATGACGGTCCACTCTGGCATGCCCGTCTGGGTTGGTACATCCTCTTTTGAAGTGGCTGCTTGGTTTCTCCAATATAGCGCTCACTGCAGTCTTCACTACACTGAATGGGGTAGACCACATTGCTTTGTTTCGGAAAGTAGTTAGCTAGTTAGCTCCTCCCTGCAGCAAGATAGAAGCAAGTGTCTTACCAGCATTCTAATTAGAGCTGACGAAGCCTCTCGGATGAGCGGCGAAACGTTTTCGATCAAACAAACTGTGTCCAGTTGACAAATTGAATTTCTTCTTTTATCATGGATTCTACCTGGACGACTGAGGGACTCTTCACGCATCTTAAGTTTTGAAAATTTTAGAAAATTTAAACTAGCCTGCTTGGTATATAAGGTCTTAAATGGACTCGCTCCACCACCTTGGGGTGAGTTCATTTTGCCCATATTCAGCACTAGTGGTCGGGTAACAAGAGCCTCTACCAGAGGCAACTGTGTAACACCTTATAGACACACAACACCTTATAGACGCACAACACCTTATAGACACACAACACCTTATAGACACACAACAACACCTTATAGACGCACAACACCTTAAAGACGCACAACAACTTAGGCACACAACAACTTCTTATAGACGCACAACACCTTATAGACGCACAACACCTTATAGACGCACAACACCTTATAGACGCTCAACACCTTATAGACGCACAACACCTTATAGACACACAACACCTTAGAGACACACAACAACACCTTATAGACGCACAACACCTTATAGACACACAACAACACCTTATAGACGCACAACACCTTATAGACACACAACAACACCTTATAGACGCACAACACCTTATAGACGCACAACACCTTATAGACGCACAAAACCTTATAGACGCACAACACCTTGTAGACGCACAACACCTTATAGACGCACAACACCTTATAGACACACAACAACACCTTATAGACGCACAACACCTTATAGACACACAACAACACCTTATAGACGCACAACACCTTATAGACGCACAACACCTTATAGATGCACAACACCTTATAGACGCACAACACCTTATAGACACACAACACCTTAGAGACACACAACAACACCTTATAGACGCACAACACCTTATAGACACACAACAACACCTTATAGACGCACAACACCTTATAGACGCACAACACCTTATAGACCCACAACACCTTATAGTCGCACAAAACCTTATATACGCAGAACACCTTGTAGACGCACAACACCTTATAGACGCACAACACCTTATAGACACACAACACCTTAGAGACACACAACAACACCTTATAGACGCACAACACCTTATAGACACACAACAACACCTTATAGACGCACAACACCTTATAGACACACAACAACACCTTATAGATGCACAACACCTTATAGACACACAACACCTTATAGACACACAACACCTTAGAGACACACAACAACACCTTATAGACGCACAACACCTTATAGACACACAACAACACCTTATAGACGCACAACACCTTATAGACGCACAACACCTTATAGACGCACAACAACACCTTATAGACGCACAACAACACCTTATAGACGCACAACACCTTATAGACGCACAACACCTTATAGATGCACAACATTCAGTCTGCAGGTGTTTTCAGTCAAGGTACAGAAATCTGGAACAACATCCAGTTGCAATAAGCGACTACTACAGAACATTTAAAACCTAAAATCTGAAACGATGGCTGAAGAGAAATCAGATCTGTGATCACTAATTCTGCTTCTTAAATGTCAGTGTTGTATGTCATGATTGTGTTTTATTGTGCTGTTTCTATCATGTTTGTCCTATGAGTTTGTCTATTGTGTGAAGTTTTTTCTTGTTGTTTTTATCTCTTTGACCTGCTCGCGACTACAGATGTAAAGAACCTTCGGGCTAATTCTGGCGTATTTACAAGTAATGTAATTTTTTTTAAATGCAGGATGATACAGGATTACTCAAACATGCATGAATCAATTGAAATGCTATAACATGGTAGAAGCTCATAAAAATCCATTTAACACAGTATGTCGTGTTTAAGATTTGTCTTTCTTTACCCATTACAATGTTCAGTTCTGCATCTCACACTACTGTCTCTGGCCAGCTGGGTTAAACCTGACAGCAATGCAGTTTTCAGGGACTCTTCCCCAGACCAAAGACAGGGTATTAACATTCAACAAGACACAATATCTGCATGCCATACTCTTCCAAACGGAAATGGTAAAAACAAACCATCCATCAATGTGAGATTTACAAACAGAAAACGCAAAAATGATCTACTGAAACAGGCATATGTAAATGAGCACTTGATGAAAAAAATGCAGATATTGCAAGAGAGGCAGGGCTTTTAGGAAGGCAAACCCAAATAGTAGGATCATGTGTAGGAACCAGGGGATTACACCATACAGTACAGGAAGCCCAAAATATGAGAAACTGAACACGAACTGTCTTTAAAGGGACCGTGTGTAAGATTTTTACCCGTTAATTACAGAAATTGAAGATACCCATTCAAAAATACATTGTTTTCCAAGCCTTTTCACTTCCATCATGAAATCAAAGTATTCTTTTGGACTTAGATATAGTCACATAAAAGGGGGATCTTCCCCATGTAGAGGCAGCCATTTTGAATACGAGAGCCGCAGAAGGACATTTGGGCTCCGCCTTCGCATTCGGCAAGGCTCGTGGTTTTGGGTAAACAACGACAAGCATGTTGCCGGATCAGACGTCGTAATGGATCTAACACGTGTTTTGGACTAAATTTTTTTACTGGATTTTATTCGCTGGATCCTTACGGACAAATTGAGACCAAGTTTATGGTGAAATACAGAGTTTGACCTGTCCAGAGCCTTCAAAGGTAAGCAAAGTAACAAACCTCGTTTTGTGCTTTTCCGTATAAAAGCCCCATGTGCTCGGGGAGTGATTGTTGTGCAGGGAAATGAATTGCATAGTCAAAAAGAGGAGACTGTAAGGTTTCATTTGATGTGTAGAGTGTCATGGTACACGATCGGGAATGTGTGTTTTCATGAGAAAAGAAAAAAAAAACAGTGAACGGGACCGCGTTTTATTTATACCGTAGTTGTCGGCGAGGGCTTGCACAGCGCCGGGTGCGCGCTGGTACGCGAGCTGTCCGCGTTACGGCGCTCCCGGGTGACCCTCGAGGTCTGCCGTAGCCAAAAGAGGAAGTGCAATAGCCACCATCCACCTATGCGCCACGAATCCTACACACTGGACCTTTAAAGAATATTCTTCTACAATATTTACTGTAAACACA
This sequence comes from Paratrypauchen microcephalus, assembly GCA_036785185.1. Classification (NCBI taxonomy): domain Eukaryota; kingdom Metazoa; phylum Chordata; class Actinopteri; order Gobiiformes; family Gobiidae; genus Paratrypauchen; species Paratrypauchen microcephalus. The sequence goes on along the minus strand of JAVJIX010000083.1, from coordinate 4,171,098 downwards.
TGTAAACCACTTATTATGTAAATGCGTAATTATTTTTTGAATAAATACATTTAATTAAATAAAAACTAAAATAACAATGCAGTAGCATGTTAAATCATAGGGTATCTATAACCTAACATAAGTACAGAGCTGTGGGTTCAGCTAAAAGGTACAACGTGCAAGGTGCAAACTACTCATGTCAGTGTTTTTGAACTTTACATTTCTTTTTTTTCTTTTTTTTTCAAACAAAATATTTTATGGACAGAACTCCATAATGTCAAAAACTTAAAAAATTTAAATTTCAAATCACATGTGGTTGTGTTTTTGGGCAAGACACTTAACCCACCTCGCCCCTAGTGTCTGCGGACACTGGTAGCATTAAGGCCAGTGATGTGGGCCGTCCTCCCGTGGACCCACCACCCGCAGGAGGATTCATGGGGGCTGGTGCATTGTGTTGTGGGTAGCAGATCTGCTGCCCCCGCAACCCAGATAATGGAAAAAGCGGAAGAAGATGGATGGATGGATGGATGTGGTTTAATATAGGCAAATATATGGAAAATGCCCAACTATTTAAATTTTGCCTGGAATGATAAGATAAGATAAGGCTTTATTGATCTCACACAGGAGAAATTTACTTGCCACAGTAGCTCCAGGACATTTGAACAAGAAAGAAAAGTGCATGCAGGCAGGAATGGGATAAAGTAAGTAATAATAATAAAAAAATAGTAATAATAATAAGTAATAATAACAATACAAGCATCAACATGGAAAAGAGGATATTTCACGTCTGGCCTATATATTAGAGTTGTACAGTCTGATGGCGGTGGGGATGAAGGATCTGCAGTAGAGCTCCTTCTTGCACTGGGGGTGCCTCAGTCGGCTGCTGAAGGAGCTGCTCAGCTCCTCTACAGTCCGGTGCAGAGGGTGAGAGGTGTCGTCCATGATGGGCATGAATTTGGCCAGCACCCTTCTCTCAGCCACCTCCTCTACACGGTCCAGAGGACAGCCCAGGACAGAGCTGGCCCTCCTGACCAGCTTATTAAGTCTCTTCCTGTCCCGCTCTGTGCTGCTCGGGGCCCAGCAGACGGCTGGGCCCGTTCAACAGTATGGCATTCAAATTTGTTATCTTGCACTTATTCATTCACTTGTTTTTACTGTGTCTATGAACACAAGTTTAGTGTCAAAGTGTGTAACATTCCAGTCAATGCAATCACATCCTCATGGACTCAAGCAGGTGACAGATCCTCCATTGGAAAAGTTGCACAGTGCATCTTTAACTGCCCCTATGGAACAACATGTCAATACCCCATCATCTGTAATCCCTTATGCTCTACTGAACCATTTTCAACAGCGTTAAACATCATTAAAATCCCCCTGATTATTTCCCCTTATAAAACATGATGCTATGGTATGAGAGTGTATAATCAAAGAACCGTCCCGGGAGCATGGCGTGATGTATGGTGTTTAAGTCCTCTAAACATGAATAATAAATACGTGGTCTTTAGTTCATAAATAATCAGATGAGATCATGAAGGCTAATGGTTTTTAAGGTCACACTGTGTCATTGGAGAAGTGTGTTTTTACAGAAGGGTTTGGAGAATAGGACTAAATGGGATGTGATACAATGAGCAATACAAGGCTGTGCACAGGTGGATTCAATGGAAAATACAAGATAAACAAAGATTATAAAGAGCATCAAATGAATGGAGGTATTCATTTTGAGGCGTTCTTTTTGTACTATTCTGAGTTTATTAAAAGAGTTATGATTTTATGTATTTGTTTATTTATTAAGTCAAAGGATTAAAGATGAAATGTTTAGCTTCTCTGGTGGAGGTCCATCAAATGCTTTTCTCTGTGTACCTGTTATTGCTTTGTCTAGAATGTTTCACAGTGGCCACATTTACATGTTTTTTTGTTTTAAATTCCAAATTAATTATTCCAAATTAAAATGTCTGAAATTAAACTATTCTCCTTCGAGTTTACATGGAAATAATAATTCCGAATTGAGGTTTACATGGAAAGCATGTTAAATCGGCTTTATTTAATTCTGCTATCTACCGGAATAAAACACACACTTCAACTGCTACCGGCTTTTTGTCATCTCGGTTTGTTTAGTGTTTTTATGTTTTCCGCCATCCACTCTTTTCATTATTTGGAGTTCTTCCAGCTTACTTATTAAAATATTCAATCCAATCCAATCCACTTTATTTATATAGCACATTTCATAAACTAAAAGCGTTTCCAAAGTGCTGCACAGAAACATCATTTAAAATAAACAAATAATCACAGAAACAAGTGTGCATACAAATATACCATAAAATAATAAAGACAATATAGAATAAATAAAAATTAATAAATAAAAATTAATAAAAATACAAACGCAAAAAAATAAATAAATGAATACTCTAAGAACAATAAAATAATAAAATACCCTAAAATACAATAAAAGACAACAGAGGACCACACAACTCACACGGTGTTAAAAGCCAGAGAATAAAAGTGGGTCTTAAGACGAGACTTAAAACTCTCCACTGAGGGAGCTGCTCGGACGTGGGGGGGCAGAGCGTTCCAGAGCTTAGGACCAAGCACAGAAAAAGCTCTGTCCCCTCTGGATTTAAGTCTGGTCCTAGGCACCACCAGCTGGAGCTGGCCCTCAGACCTCAGAGCGCGCGCCGGAGTGTAAATTTGGATGAGGTCCGAGATGTAATCCGGGGCCAGTCCATTCAAAGTTTTAAAAACAAACAATTAAATTTTAAAATCAATTCTAAAATGAACAGGAAGCCAGTGCAAAGACGCGAGAATTGGGGTGATGTGCTCACGTTTTTTGGTTCCTGTTAAAAGTCGTGCCACGGAGTTCTGGACTAACTGTAGGCGTGAAAGAGCATTTTGTGATATGCCAGTGTAAAGAGCATTACAGTAGTCCAGATGCGAAGAAATAAAAGCGTGAACGACTTGTTCAAAATGCTTAAAACTTAAAAACGGTTTAACTTTGGATAAAAGACGAAGATGATAAAAGCCTGATTTAACGACTGATTGCTGAGTTGATCTGCTTGCTGAGTTTAAAATCACTGTCCAAAATATTGTTTCGGTTTGAGACATTATGTTATAATTTGCACAATATTCTCAATCTGAAAATCTCAATATTTATAAAAAATTACATAGAGAAAAGCATTTGACAAACCCTCCACCAGAAAGTTGCACAATGCACCTTTAACACACTTTAACTGGTGTGCTCAGATTACACAATTGCAGCTTGAATCAAGCAGGCCGCCACACACACAACAACCACATGGACATTGACGAATACACAGACACTGTGACTTCCTACATCACCAAATGCACTGATGATGTCACACACACCAGGCCCATCATCACCAGAGCGAACCAGAAGCCATGGCTGTCAGGGGAGGTTCACAGACTGTTGAGAGCCAGGAACGCTGCCTTCAGAGCCGGGGATGTCACACATCTGAAGGCAGCGAGAACCAACTTGTCCCGTGACATCAGGAAAGCAAAACACAAATACACACAGAAAATAACCGGACACTTTAGAGACAGCAGGGACACACGGAGTCTGTGGCAGGACATCCAGGACAACCCAAAACATGCACCATAGGTACTCCAGCTTAGGTCCTGACCAAGCCGAAGCAAGAAGATCATGGAGATGGTCCCCGGGCGCCCTAATGTGTGTGCTGCCCACTGCTCCTAATATATGTATATATATATAGGATGGGTTAAAATGCAGAGAAGAATTTCTCCAGTGTGAGATCAATAAAGTTCACTTCTTCTTCTTCTTCAGAACATCACGGACTACAAATCCACAGACCTGTGACAGCAACATCACCCTGCTCAACGACCTCAACAGCTTCTTTGCACGGTTTGAGGCACGAAACAACACCCAGCCACAGAAAACTCCACCACCTCCCCACGACCAGCCCCTGTGTGTTTCTGCAGCCAGCGTGAAGAGAACACTCTCCAGGATCAACACCCGCAAGGCTGCAGGCCCGGACAACATCCTGGGTCGTGTGTTGAAGGACTGCGCAGAGGAGCTCAAGGATGTCTTCACCGACATCTTTAATGCTTCTCTGAGCCAGGCTGTCGTTCCCTCCTGCTTCAAAACCGCCACCATCGTTCCTGTGCCAAAGAAGTCCACTCCAGACACTTTTAACGACTATCGCCCTGTTGCACTGACCCCCATCATCATGAAGTGCTTTGAACGGCTAGTCATAGCACACATTAAAACAATCTCCTTCTTAACTCATTCAGTGCCGGAGACGTCTATTGACGTCCCCTCGAATCCAACCGTTGAGTGCCGTGACGTCTATAGACGTCAATTGCTTTTTTCAGCGGGGGTTGCTAGGTTACGGCCTGGAGCAACTTTTGAGGTGTAATTCACATCTCTCAACCTGTAGATGGCGATGTTGTATCATTATTAGCCGATCAGAGCCGGGGAAGAAAGGAGGAGTGCAGCGTGTGTATGGTGTATTGGCCAGAGTAGTAAGATGGCGAGGCCATAGAACCCGGAAAAGCAGATAACTGTTGATCAGCGCCTATGGAGCGATCAGATCGCTCTTGGGACCCAGGATCCTGGATCAGAGGATCGCAGAGACAAGCCGGATCAAGCAGCGAGGTCTGAGCAGAGATCTGCTGTGCCCGAGGAGGGGGCGTGTCATGTGTGCGCTGCGCGGATCAGGGAGTCTCTTCAGAACTACGACAGCTCCAGAGAAGAAGTTTACTGACTTGGAGCAGTGATACTGCTGTATGGTAATTGTAATGAATGACGTTGTGTGTGTGTGTGTGTGTGTGTGTGTGTGTGTGTGTGTGTGTGTGTGTGTGTGCGTGCGTGCGTGCGTGCGTGCGCGCGTGTGCGCGCGCGTGTGCGCGCGCGTGTGCATGTGTAGCTGTGTGTGTGTAAAGGTTTATGCATGGGCTTGTGTGTATGTACATATATATATGTGTGTGTGTGTGTGTGCGTGCGTGCGTGTGCGTGCGCGTGTGCGTGTGTGTGTGTGTGTGTGCGTGCGTGCGTGCGTGCGCGCGTGTGCGCGCGCGTGTGCGCGCGCGTGTGCATGTGTAGCTGTGTGTGTGTAAAGGTTTATGCATGGGCTTGTGTGTATGTACATATATATATGTGTGTGTGTGTGTGTGCGTGCGTGCGTGTGCGTGCGCGTGTGCGTGTGTAGCTGTGTGTGTGTAAAGGTTTATGCATGGGCTTGTGTGTATGTACATATATATGTGTGTGTGTGTGTGTGTGTGTGTGTGTGTGTGTAGGTGTGTGTGTGTGTGTATTAGTTTTTATTATGGGTCTGTACTCTGGGCCTCAGACAAATCCTCAACAAAGTTCTATTTTATAGGAAAAGATATTATATCCTGTAAACATCTCTTGGCACTATTGATTTGAACGAATTTTCAATTCACAGAGCCTTATATTCTTATATTTGTAAATAAAAAATGTACTTTGTCATCAAAAATCTCTTTCTCTGTTATTTTAGATGTTTGAGGTGTCACTAAATCGATAAATATTGATGTCAAAGTCACTGATCTGCTCGAAATCCTTCTCTGAACTAAACGCTCGTTTTCTCCATTTCTTGCTCAAAAACCAGTGTTTTTGCTGAAACTTCCCTATGTTCTACTATCAGTTCTTTGAGAACCGAAAAGGTTAGAAACATAATTTTTTTTCCAGGTGAAAGAAGAGAGTCGACACTTTATTTTGATGTGTCCCATGTTTATATAGTCAAAGAACTCAGTATTCTGTGGGTCTTGGAAAATCAGTGAAATTCTACTGAAACCGCTGGCACTCTGGGGTTAGAATTCTGAAAACAGGCCGGCAGTGAATGAGTTAATGCTGAAAAGACCAAGGAGATTGTTATAGACTTCCGGAGAGGCCCCACTCAGCACCCCCCACTGTCCATCAACGGTGCTGCTGTAGAGAGGGTGAGCAGTACCAAATTCCTGGGGGTGCACATCAGTGAGGACCTCTCCTGGACAGCGAACACTACATCACTGGCAAAGGGGGCTCAGAAGCGCCTCTATTTCCTCCACAAACTGAGGAGAGCTGGAGCCCACCCATCATGCCCACCTTTTACCGAGGCACCACTGAGAGCGTCCTGACCAGCTGCATCACTGTGTGGTACGGGAGCTGCACTGGAAAACCCTGCAGCTCATAGTGAATGCAGCTGGGAGGATCGCTGGTGTCTCTCTCCCCTCCCTCCTAGACATTTTTAACACCCGGCTCACCCGCAGAGCGTCCAGCATTGTGGGTGACCCGTGCCACCCCTCACACAGCCTCTTCAGCCTCCTGCCCTCGGGGAGAAAGTACCGGAGTCTCCAGGCCCACTCCACCAGACTGTCAAACAGCTTCATCCACCATCATCCCCCCATATTGGCATAACCTGTATTCCATAAAAAGACATATCACTCCAGACACTTTAAAAACTGCTGCTAAGGAGGACTACTGTTGCACATTTACTACTGGAATTTATTACCGTTGTACTGTTGTTTACTACTGTTGTTGTACTGGAATTACTACTGCTGCACATTTATTTTTATCTTTACTTTCAATGCACCTTCTATTATTGCACATTTCCGTGTCTCCTTATGACACCAGACCAATGGATGCTCTTTTTAACTGTATTCTAGATATCAAATCCTGGATGGCAAGAAACTTTCTCCAGCTTAACCAGGACAAAACGGAGGTTTTAGTCATCGGTCCTGAGGCCCAGAGAGAGAAACTTTTATCAAAACTACAAGCACAGTCTTTTAACCCATCTCCTCAAGTGAAAAACCTGGGCGTCATTTTTGACTCTGAGCTGACTTTTATTCCACACATCAAGAACATCACAAAAATGGGCTTCTATCACCTAAAAAACATAGCCAGAGTTCGCCCTATTCTCTCTCAGGCCAATACGGAGACACTGATGCATGCTTTTGTCACCAGCCGTATAGACTACTGTAATGCCCTGCTCTCTGGTCTTCCCAAAAGAGTATTTCAGGTTTGCAATTATTGCAAAATTCAGCAGCATGTGTCCTGACTAGGTCCAGAGGGCGGGATCACATTACACCGGTCTTAAAATCTCTGCATTGGCTCCCTGTGAGTTACAGGATAGATTTTAAAGTTCTTTTACTGGTTTTTAAATGTCTTAATGGTCTTGGGCCTTCCTATCTTTCAGAACTGCTTTCCCCTTATGAACCTTCACGGGCCCTGCGCTCCTCCGGCAGCAGGCTCCTGGTCATTCCCAAAGTCAGGACACACACTCACGGAGAGGCGTCTTTTCAGTACTACGGCCCTCGTCTATGGAACTGCCTGCCGGAGGACCTCAGGGCTGCAGAGAACGTTCATGTTTTTAAGAGTGGGCTCAAGACTCACCTGTTTAGCTTGGCCTTTGACTGACTTCGGTCGTCTGTTTGCTTGTCTTTTATTTGTTCTTTTGTTTGTTGTTGCTGTTCCTGTTGTTGCTGCTGCTGTTGTTGCTGTTCCTGTTGTTGCTGTTCCTGTTGTTGCTGTTCCTGTTGTTCCTATTGTTGTTTTGTTGTTGCTGTTGTTGTTGCTGCTGTTGTTGTTGCTTTTGTTGTAGCTGTTGCTTTCGTTGCTTTTGTTGTTGCTGTTGTTGTTGTTGTTGTTCCTGTTATTGCTGTTATTGTTTTGTTGTCGCTGTGGTTCTGTTGTTGTTGCTGTTCCTCTTGTTGCTGTTGTTGCTTTTGTTGTTGTTGCTGTTGTTGTTGCTGTTGCTGTTGATGTTGGTGTTGCTGTTGTTGCTGCTGCTGCTGTTGCTGTTGATGTTGGTGTTGCTGTTGTTGCTGCTGCTGCTGTTGTTGCTGTTGTTTCTGCCGTTGTTGCTGCTGTTGTTGCTGCTGTTGTTACTGTTGTTGTTGCTGCTGTTGTTCCTGTTGCTGTTGTTGCTATTGCCGTGGTTGCTGCTGCTGTTGCTGCTGCTGTTCCTGTTGCTGCTGTTGTTCTTGTTGTTGCTGTTGTTGTTGCTGCTGCTGTTGTTGTTGCTGCTGCTGCTGCTGTTGTTGTTGCTGATGTTCCTGTCATTGTTGCTGCTGCTGTTGTTGTTGCTGATGTTCCTGTTGTCGTTGTTGTTGCTGCTGTTGTTGTTGCTGTTGTTGTTGTTGCTGTTGTTCTGTCGTCGTTGCCGTTGTTGCTGCTGCTGCTGTTGTTGTTGCTGCTGCTGCTGATGCTGTTGCTGCTGTTGTTGCTGCTGTTCCTGTTTTTGTTTTTTTTTTTTGTTTGTTTTTTTTTCTCTCCCTGGCGGCACGATGGCTGAGTGGCTAGCACTCATGCTTCACAGCAAGAAGGTTCGGGTTGCCCGGGCCTTTCTGTGTGGAGACTGCATGTTCTCCCCGTGTTTGGGTGGGTTTCCTCCGGGTACTCCGGTTTCCCCCACCAACCTAAACATGCGCCATAGGTAAAATCCTCCAGCTTAGGGCCTGACCAAGCCTAAATAACAAAACAAAATCATGGGGATGGTCCCCGGGTCAAATATAGAAACAACTTCTCCTGTGCGAGATCAATAAAGGTCAATCTTCTAATCCTTGACCACTGTAAGGCGCTTTGTGCTACAATTTTGTATGAAAAGCACCTTATAAATGTTTGATTGATTGATTGATTGACATTTCACTGCTGTATCTTCCATTGCACATTTTTGATGCACACTGCCCATTTTGGACATCTGTAAATAGGTATTTATTTATTCTTTTGCGCTGCTTTTAAATGTTAGATTTTGTCTTAGAAATTTTTGTTTTGTCTTTATATTGTATTTTTTACACTGTCTTTTTTGCACTGCTTGGCCAGAGAGAAACGAAATTTTGATTCACTGTATGTTGAACACATATGGCAGAAGTGACAATAAAGCTGACTTTGAACTTTTGAAATTGAACTTTGAACATGGAATTTCAACAATTTCAAGTTTAATAAGCTGTGAAAATCACAAATACACTTTTTAAATTACAGTCTCAAGTCTTAAAATATTCACTATGTATATTTTCTCTTGGGGGTCTTATTATCTCCATGGTGATGTGAGCGCTTTTGCCTAAAATGAAGCACAGTATTAAACTGCTCTTTCTCCATAAAGAAAGACAGAAAAAAATCATGCTTTTCATGGACTTTTCATAAGTAAAATCCCCTGTAATTGAATGAATGCAAGATATTGATACCTTGCAGCTGCTCTGTCTGGGTGAAGCTAACTGGAGGCACTGCACTGTCTGAAGCTGTTACTCAAGTTAGACTTAATCTGAGCTTTATTTAGTTACAGTCACTTGTAAAAATGTGTTTCCATTTAGTATTTTCCCTTGAGGGAATCTAAAAACACACCTTGTGTCACCATGGTAACTGCTGAACATTCCATCATAGACAATCAAGCAGAACCCTCAACATGATTTCACGACAAAATATCAATGCACATTTAAGGCCACACTACGCAACATCCCAGGCAAGCTCATCTATAGAGACAAGCACGACAGCAACAATAACACACACCACATTTATACATGGTGGGATGATGTGTCTTGCCCAAGGAAACAAAAACCGAGCGCACTGGGATTGAACCATCAACCTTACAAGACAACATTACTATACTATTCCTCCTCTTTCTACATCAGTCTTTAGAAGCGACAAGAAAACCTGTTCTGAGTAGAAGCATAATAGAGCGGTGTATGACAGGACCCCTGTCCCGGGACACTCTGTGGTAAATGGCCTCTGTGGTGTCATGGAGCGAGGAAAATTCTATGATTTATAAGGTCAAAAAGGCATTAGAGCTCTTAGCTAATGTGCTTTAATATACGTCCTCCATAAGTCACAGCCATTCACTGGATCATTAAGAATTTTTCACTTAAATGTCACCTTTGTTTAAGGCAAGACACCGCAGCTGAGAAGGAAACCTAAATGTAAATGTAATTCATCACAGATCTGTCTCATGGGCGATTTTATATATATATATATATATATATATATATATATATATATATATATATATATATATATATATATATATATATATAAATGAAGACAACACATAATTTGAGCTCCTGCAGTCTCTGAAAGCTATAAAAAACCTATCCATACCCCTGCCCATAAAATGTGATGTGTGGAGCCTGATTGATTCTATATTGTCCAGTTCTATGTTTTTCATTTCTTTTGTCTGTAGGTGATGTTATTATTGGTGCTACTGACCCCTGCTCCAAGCCAGCGTCTCCATGACGAGATGAAATAAAACCTGAAACCTGAAATTTCCATTATTTACAAATTAATTATTAACAAACAAATAAATAAATAAATAAATACATAAATAAATACATAATCATTACTTTTTGTTGACAGACTAGACATGAAAGCTTTCACAAACATTTAAAATGTCGCAGTAGTATTTGAGAAAACGTGATACTGCTGAAAAAGCCTCATTTACAGCATAAGGTGTCTATAAGCCATAATTTAGACAAGATATTATTTTATGAATCCTGAAATTCTTGTGCCAGAGAAGCCATTAAGAGACCTAACAACAACGAGTGCTACTGCTTATGTCACACATAAATTACAATAAATAATAAATAAGGGATGATCTCTTTAGTGAGACTAATACAAATGAAAATGGCCATGGAAATTATAAAATGAAATAATGGAAGAAAGTAACTTCAGTGAAAAAAAGAAGAGTAAAAGTATGTATTTATATTGTTTTTACTCAACAGACAGCAAACTGACCAAAAACTGAAAAATTGAAAATTGAAAGCTAGTTTTCATTTCCCTTTTCTTTGATTCCGCTCTTTCGTGCCATCTGTTGTGAATGTCACCCGAAGGAGTGCTTAATTGTAGCTTAGAAAATGGAGCAGTGTGCATGGCTGCTTTTTACAGGACAGTGATAAAACTCAGACTTGTGTGTTTGCAAAGAAAGCGTTTTACTCCAGAGGTGGAAAAAGCTTCTTCTTGTAAAAGGCAATGTTTCCGTTACAGTTGTTATGATTAGAAAAGCACTCATTGTAGTCTGTAAACTCATGTCGGTTAAAAAAAAACTGCTTACTGCTAACCTTACTGCTAACATTACATTAGATACATCACAGGGAATGTAAAGAGGGAATGGGAAAACACAATGTAAATGCCAGGGAAACACAAGAAAACAAAAACAAACAAACAACTGCTCATCCACCCATAAGATAAAATAAAATTAAAGGGACAGTGTGTAAGATTTTTACCCGTTAATTACTGAAATTGAAGATACCCATTCAAAAATACATTGTTTTCCAAGCCTTTTCACTTCCATCATGAAATCAAAGTATTCTTTTGGACTTAGATATAGTCACAGAAAAGGGGGATCTTCCCCATGCAGAGGCAGCCATTTTGAATACGAGAGCCGCAGAAGGACATTTGGGCTCCGCCTTCGCCTTCGGCAAGGCTCGTGGTTTTGGGTAAACAACACAAGCATGACGTCGTAATGGATCTAACACGTGTTTTGGACTAAATTGTTTTCCTGGATTTTATTCGCTGGATCCTTACGGACAAATTGAGAGCAAGTTTATGGTGAAATACAGAGTTTGACCTGTGCAAAGCATTCTAAGGTAAGCTAACCTGGTTTTGTGCTTTTCTGTATAAAAGCCCCATGTGCTCGGGGAGTGATTGTTGTGCAGGGAAATGAATTGCATAGTCAAAAAGAGGAGACTGTAAGGTTTCACTTGATGTGTAGAGTGTCATAGTACATGATCGGGAATGTGTGTTTTCATGAGAAAAGAAAAAAAACAAATAACGGGACCGCGTTTTATTTATATAGTAGCGCGCGGCTCGTGCACGGGTCCCTCGAGGTCTGCCGTAGCTAAAACAGAAAGTGCAATAGCACCATCTACCTATGCGCCACGAATCCTACACACTGGGGCTTTAAGTGCATATACAAAATACCTTTACATACTAGACTGCTTTGTGTGGTACACTTGCGCCGGCAAGTCAGTTACGCTTGAAACGTAGGGAGTTTGATTGACAACCTAACAGCCAATGGATAACTAGCTAATGTGGCAAGTGAATTTCTCCTGTGTGAGATCAATAAAGTCTTATCTTATCTCATCTTAACTCATTCACTGCCGGCCTGTTTTCACAATGTCAACCCTTTGACTGCCAGAGCTTTTAGGTCATTTTCACTGATTTTTCAAGACTCACAGAATACCGAGTTCTTTGACTATATAGACATGGCACACATCAAAATAAAGTGTAGACTCTCTTCTTTCACCTGGAAAAAAAATTATGCTTCTAACCTTTTCGGTTCTCAAGTAATTGACAGTAGAACATAGGGAAGTTTCAGCAAAAACACTGGTTTTTGACAAAAACTGGAGATATGGAGCATTTTGTGCAAAGAAGGATTTCGAGCAGATCAGTGACTTTGACATCAATACTTATTGATTTAGTGACATCTCAAACATCTAAAACAACAGAGAAAGATATTTTTGATGACAAAGTACACTTTTATTTACAAATATAAGAAATATAACTATATACAAATTGACAACAATCAACAAAACAAAATTTGAGAACAAAATTTGAGATTAGAACAACATACATAAGTATACAACATACATAAAACAATACAATATACAACAATAAATAAATAAATAAATAAAAAAAAAGGAGAAATTCAATTTGTCAACTGGACAGGTACTGGGTCCAGTTGACAAATTGAATTTCTCCTTTTGCCATGGATTCTACCTGGACGACTGAGGGATTCTTCACACAATAAAAAAAAAAAAAAAAACTTTTCAAAAACAATGCCAAGAAACAGGTTTCAGCTGATAGTGACAGGTCATTAGAAGATGCCGGGGACAATCTCTATAAAATCCGCCCAGTGTTGGACTATATTATAAAAATTTAAAAACACGTACCAACCTGGGCAAAACATTTGCATAGATGGTATGAAGCAGAGATTGTTTTTGATCTCCTAGATCAAAAACAATCTCTGCTTGTCCCCGGCAAGTAGAGATTGTCCCCGGCATCTTGACACTGTCACTGTCATGGCTACACCATGTATATGGACAATTTTTATAATTCTGTGTCAGTGTGTGAGTCTGTGGGACACACAGGGGGGAACCAGGGGGGAAACAGGGGGGGGGGGGACCAGGGGGGAACCAAATGGGATCAGGGACAAAAAAAGAGTGACCTGGGGGCAGGGGGAAAGGTTATGAGGCACAACAAGAAGGTCACGGTGTTAGCCTGGCATGACACCACCTGCCACCATGATAATATGCAGACAGTAGATGTGTGGCATGTGTGGTTGTTCTTGCCACTCCAGATGCACCACCTGTAAATGATAGAAATATACATTACCTAATTGTATTTTTATTTTGTATTGCTGCAGTGTGATGTGGAGAATAGACACTTTTTTATACATATATACACACACACAATTTATTTATTTATATATATAATATATTTTTTTTACCTTTCTTCGCTTTGCGAGCAGGAGGGGGTTGGTCCTCTGCTGGTTGAAGGCTCTGTAAATAGAAAATTCCTTCACAATTACCACACAACAGCAGCATCATGTTAGTTAGTTAGTTAGTTAGTTAGTTAGTTCTTCTTACCCATCCCATGCCTCTCTGGAGGCGAAGATCTCCTGCTTCCACTTGATCCTGACGGCTCATCAGATGAATCGGGGTCTGGCTCACGAAATGAGTGCCTCCGGAGCAGACCTGTGATGCGGGATACCGCGGAGACAGGCTGCAGAGACACGCCGGATCAGTTAGGTCTGCCTGAGGCGAGCGATCCGGGTGCGGGTAGGTCGGAGCAGCGGTCTCGTCTGCCCGGGGCGGCGGTGCGGGCGCACATGTTTCGGAGCAGGGAGGTGCGGGCGCGCATGTTTCGGAGCAGGGCGGTGCGGGCGCGCATGTTTCGGAGCAGGGCGATGGAGGCGCGCATGTTTCGGAGCAGGGCGATGGAGGCGCGCATGTTTCGGAGCAGGGCGATGGAGGCGCGCATGTTTCGGAGCAGGGCGATGGAGGCGCACATGTGTCTGAGCAGGGCGATGGAGGTGCGCAAGTGTCTCTGCCCAAGGCAGACCGAGGCGCGGGTATATCAGGGAGGAGGGAGGAGGACGACGACAGTGAACCGTTTTCCCTCGTTCGCTCTCCTCGCCATCTTGACTCTCTCTCACTACACTACACTACACATGTGCTGATCTTTTCCTGTCTTCCGCGTCTCCGATGGGCACACGATCGCTATCTACAGGTTGGGATGTACGAATTACACCTTAAAAGTTGCTCCAGGTCGTAACCTAGCAACCCCCGCTGAAAAACGCAATTGACGTATTTATCCGTCTCCGGCAGTCTACGTTTGGATTTGAGGGGACGTATTTATCCGTCTCCGGCAGTCAATGAGTTAATAAGGTAGCCTCGTTATCTATTGGCTTTTAGGTTGGCTAATGTTTATCTGGCCCCACCACATCCACACTTGATGGATTTTCATTTTCTTTTTTTTTTTGCAACATAATTATAAGGCTGTTGCATCCTCCATACAACCTTTAAGAGAGAAGGCAAGGTAAGTTTATTTTTATAGCACAATTTACAGAATAAGAAAGACATTAAAATCTAAATATAAACAAATCAAAACAGAAATAATCATAAAATTACTGCAGAATAAAAATAATATTTTCCATTCACAACTGCAAAAAATGAAATCGTCTGTATTTTTGCTCAAATGGGCATAAGTACGTCTAAAGGCATCACCACGTTTGTGTGGTTTGTTTAAAGGTCCCATGACATGGTACTTCTTGATGCTTTTATATGGCTCCTTAATGGTTCCCTAATACTGTAAATGAATTCTTCTCCAAAATCAACACTCAGTGCATGAGAAACAGAGATAAGATGAGAAAGAGTAATTTTTCTCTCTCTGAACAGGCCATAATGGGCGTTGTTGCTTGAATGCAAATGAGGAGAAAAGAGCTGGCCTATAGTAGAGGGTGGGGGCGTGGCCAAACTCTCCGCTCTCGGCTCTGAGCTCTCAGCTGATCCATTTCCGTGTTTTTGCACGGGGGGAGAGATTTGAAGCATTCCATTGAAAAATAAACACATTTCCACAGAAAATAAAATTAAACCACTGCTGTTCAAAGGTCCAGAGGCTCAGATAAAGGACTTCCGAGCCTAGAAACACTCGGACGTGCCTCCAGGCAAATAAAAAAAACGCATTTCGCATTGCCTAGCGCATTCGCGGTCCAAACTCTCTGGGCGTGATTTACAGAGACGCTGAGTACAGACAGACGGGGGTGGAACTGCATTTGCATTTCTTTTTTCGATCTGACATCAATAAGGTGCCTTGTTCAAAATCGCCCGTTTGAGCTCAGATTTTTTGTAACGCAGAAAAGGATCGCAAATGCTCAGTTTAGACATTTCGCAACTTTTAACCATGGGGGGGGGGCCTAAACAGGGTAGGGGAGCTCACATTAACGTTCAAAAACCTCAGAAAGTGAAAATTTCATGCCATGGGACCTTTAAGTTTTCGGTTCTTCTCTTCTGGCTTCTGCCCAAACCACAATGCTGCTCTGTGATTGGTCCAGTTCAGCCCACCTGTGGCCGGGCGCGATGGCACCAGCGGGAAAACGCCAACATGGATTCTAGTGAGTTTGTGAACTCACAAATATTGAGAGAATCCCTCGTTCTGTACGAGGTTAAAAAATACTGCAAATCACACATTGGGGAATAAGGGAAGGCTTTCAGTGCGCAAAGGAATGATCAGAGGACAGAGCACAATGTGAGAAGGAAACAGGAGAAAAAACAAAAATCTGCCATTTTTCTCCATCTGAAAAGAAATTTAGCAGACACCATTCTGATTAAAGAAAATGAAACAGGGAAACGTGCCCATGGGTGAGCCAGGACGAGGGGCTCTTTTTACTCTCACACACCTGGGATACTGTCCTGAACAAGTCAGACTGTCCACAGACTGTGTGCTGTCTGCATGCTAGTTGTCATTTGCATTAATGCAGCGACAAAACTCTCATCTGACCTCTGAAAACTGTGAAAGGAGCTTATTTGCAGAAACTTTTGGATGATTTGCGAAACATATTCACTTATTGTACTCCCTGAATTTTGTTTAGACAGACCTCTGCTTGCTTTTGCAATTCTTTTTCAAGCCACAGTAAAAATCAGGTACAGCACTACAATCTTTGCCCTCCTGAAGCTTTTAAATATTTAACAAAAAAACACACCAAAATGAATAAATAATAACTACAGCTACACTTTTTGCCAGTTTTCCAGTCCATTGTCCCTGCTTCACTGCTTCTTTGTCTTTTCCAGCACCCCTCCAGGACTCCTCACCGTGCCCGCAGTAGCAGCACTGGCGCATTATTGTCATGTCCCATCTGGGTCCTATTAGGCTCTGTTCGGCTCGGACAGCTTCAGTTTCTCTCCACAGTCTTCACTTTAAGCTAACACACAAACCTGAGCATCAGCACGATCCCTATTTCCCCCGCTGTATGCTAACAGAGCACTTAAGGATCTCTAAACAGGCTCCACACAAGGTACTTTTATACAGTGCAATATGGACGTAATGAGGTTTTAATGTTTTAAAAAAGGAAAGCTTCTGAAATTTCTTAAATTTCTTAAATTATAGTTTTGAGATCGAACTATATATCTATATATGTTGTTGTTTTTTTAAGTATGTATTTATTTATTTTCTTTTACAAATGAAAGTAGCAACAATAATGTGTAAAAATGTTTTGTTTTTTTTTTACATACAGATACCAGTCTCATTCAATGTTTTTTTTTTTTTTTTTTTTTAATATATATCTATATACAGTGGTCCCTCGCTCTATCGCGGTTCACTCTTCGCGGCCTCGCTGTTTCGCGGATTTTTTTTTTTCAATTTTTTTTTTATAGTGTAACTTTTTTTTTTTATAGTGTAACAATGTGTTCTGCGGCCTGATTGGCTAAGAGACTAGACCAGGACTAAACTTGGACTAAATCAGGTCTAGACCAGAACTAAACCAGGTCTAAACCAGGATTAAATCACTTATGCGTTCGTTTGTGCTTGTTCGGTTTGTGGCTCGGGGTTGAGAGGAATCACAGGAGCAAGATGGCGCATATGGTCAGCTGTACTTCTGCTACCTCTACTATTTCTCGTATTTTTGTGATTTTCCTTGTGCTATATTTTGCATGGTCAGCCCTGTCAACAAATGGCAAATGTCGCGGCTGTTATTCAATATGACAGACATACGTTATTCCGCATCAAGGCACATATGGAAAGTTTTTCTGTTACCTGGCCAGGTACACAGTTTTTCCCTCCAAAACTGGAATGCTCCACGTCATCGCCGGAGTACCTGCTGTTAACTAAGCCCCGGGGCAAAAGAAAAAGGAAGCGGGGATCCAGGGCAGGTGTCCAAACCAGGCGGAGAAAACAGCGAGTAAGCGGGACTGGATCTGCGGGGAGCGAACGGTGTCTGATACCGGTTCCTATCTGGGCGTCGGAGGGCGAATCTGCGGAGCCACCGCCGCTACGGAGCTGTGACCGGATCTTTCCCACTCGAGTCGCCCGTACTTCTCTGCGGCGTGAGAGGGTCCTTCGCCCTGTCACTTGTATCAAGGATGGCGGTTGTGTCCAGTTATTTATGGAACCTTACCCCGGCGATAAACGAGGGACCACTGTATATATATGTTTACTACTTTCTACATTTGATATACAGAAAACATCAAATATATGAAGTAGATGTATGGAATTATGTAGCAAGGAGTGATCCCCACTGTCTATGTGGGTAAACAGCATTCATCTGTGGGAGCTGGAATCGCACCGCCAACCAATGATGTTTATTTTGAGATTGGGTTTGAACGGCCAACCTTCATATCAGTGAACAAATGCTCTACCAACTGAACTACTGCCGCCTGCATATAGGAAAAAGCACTGAATGAGATGGTGTATCCAAACGTTTGACTGATACTGTTTGTTGTAAAAGCAGCATCTAATTATAAAACACTTTTATCACCCACAAACCAGGGAGTGCAGTACTTGCATGCTAGTTGTTGTTAGCATTAGCGTGGTGGCAAAACTTTCTGCTCTAGCTTCTGAAAGTTGTGAAAAAATGCTTTTAAATAGTCTATTTTTACAAACAGAATCCACTTCGTGATGCCATGTGGTAATACAGGAAGTGCTCCACTGTGTTTTTAAACTCCACACACCTTCGCAAGAATAATTTTGATCATTTCAGCACAGGAATCGCCAATCTCTGCTGAGCTAAAGGTAAAAGGGAGCTGTTAACTTGAAAACTACCACTTCATGACATCACAAGGTGGAACAGAGCATTTTGAGATTTGGAGATGTAGACAGACTAATAAAGGATTACAAAACACAACTCCAGGTCTGTTTTTGAGGAGGTAATAACATTATAACATGGCTTAAAGTTCTTAAGAGTCAGTTTTGCCAGATATAGGACCTCTAAGTGACATTTTACAACAGTTTTTATTGGCAAAAGGAGAAATTCAATTTGTTAACTGGACAAAAGTTGATTTGGTCTAATACGTTTCCCAGCTCATCCAAGCTATTTCTTCTCCCTCAAGGGTCCTCAAGCCCTCTCTGTTTGTGACTACTCCTTACCTGGCCGGCGTTTCTGAAAAACTACAGAGGATTTTCAGACAACATGAAATCCCAGTCTATTTCAAACCCACAAACACTTTAAGGCAAAAACTCGTCCACCCAAAGGACAAAACACTGAGCCACAAACAAAGCAACGTGGTCTACTCCATTCAGTGTAGTGAAGACTGCAGCGAGCGCTACATTGGAGAAACAAAACAGCCACTTCACAAGCGAATGTATCAACACAGACGGGCCAGCCAGAGTGGACCTTCATCTGCCGTACATCTCCACCTAGAAGCCACAGGTCACTCCTTTGAGGACAGTGAGGTACAGGTCTTAGCCAGAGAAAAGAACTGGTTTGAGAGGGGAGATAAACAGGCTTAAGGCTATTTTTGTCCAGAAAAAGAATCCGTCCTTGAACAGAAATGAAGGCTTCAAACATAATTTGTCTTCCATCTATAACTCTATCCTCAACCCTAAATCAAAACAAACAAAGAAAACAATAGGATTAGCCAGGTCAGGTCCAGAGGTGTGAAATACCCATTATGGCCCTGAATGGTTCTGCTAACAAGACCCCACACTCCACTCCCACTGCATATTGAATAGGCTTACTTAAAGATCCCATGACATGGTACTTCTTGATGCTTTTATATGGTGCCTTAAAGGAAAATTAACTTTTTTTTTTTACAATCTGAGCCTTCTTTCGGCAATAAAACAAGTAGTTTTACTCACCCATAGCAGTTTGGTGTCAGTTGGAGTGGTATCGCAGAACTTATGTTGAGCCGTTCTGTTCTATTAATGATCCCGTATCCGTTAGCGTGAGTGCCCGGGGCACTGATTTGCGGTGTCCAAATAACACAAACTTTAGCACTTTTCAAATCACAGAAGATCGCTGTGTCAGGGTAGACTTTTAGTAGATTCCAAAACGGCCTGAAACCCGATATCGCAACAGAAAAGTAAAGTTCAGAGCGGTGTTAGCTTCTTTCGGACTAGCGGTGTTTACAAAACAGCTGAGTTCACGCATGCGCACTGTCCTCTCTGATGACGTCATCAAATGAAACTATAGCTGGATATCGGGTTTCAGGCCGTTTTGGAATCCACTAAAAGTCTACCCTGACACAGCGATCTTCTGTGATTTGAAAAGTGCTAAAGTTTGTGTTATTTGGACACCGCAAAGTAATGCCCCGAGCACCATGTTAACGGATACGGGATCATTAGTAGAACAGAACGGCTCCAACATAAGTTCTTCAAAACTGCTCCAATTGACACCAAAGTGCTATGGGTGAGTAAAACTACTTGTTTTATTGCCGAAAGAAGGCTCAGATTGTAAAAAAAAAAAAGTTAATTTTCCTTTAATGGTTCCCTAATACTGTAAATTAATCCTGCTCCAAAATCAAAACTCAGTGCATGAGAAAGACACATGTACACAGACAGAGTCAAATAATCTCTCTCTGAACAACTCGTTCTGGGCGTTATTGCTTGAATGCAAATGAGAAGGACAGAGATAGGTCAGAGCAGCGGGTGGGGGGGGCAAATGCGCCGCTGGTTCCTTGTTTTAGCGGTGCACTGTGCGCTGTCCCCACTTCCGTGTTTTAAGCACGGAGGAAGAAAGGAGAGGCGTTTCAGTGAAAAAAACACATTTTCACAGAAAATAAAATTAAACCACTGCTGTTTCAGATGTCCAGAGGGTCGGATAAAGGACTTCCGAGCCTGGAAACACTTACACGTGCCTCCAGGCAAATAAAAAAATGCATTTTGCATTGCGTAGCTCATTCGCGGTCCAAACTCTCTGGGCGTGATTTACAGAGACGGTGGGTAGAAAAACAGACGGGGGGTGGAACAGCATTTTCCGTGTGAAGTCAGAAAGTTTCCTTGTTCAGAATCGCCCGTTTGAGCTGTGTTTTTTCAAACGCAGAAAAGGACCGCAAATGCTCAGTTTACACATTTCGCAACTTTTAGCCATGGGGGGGGGCTAAACAGGGTAGGGGAGCTCACATTAACGTTAATTTCATGCCATGGGACCTTTAACTAACAGAAACTGAAAACAAATAGGTGTCATAGTTTCATAGTAATTTTATTGTAAGTAGCTCCTCCCTTCTGACAGTTTTAAGCAGTGTCCACCAGCACTCTAGCCAGAACTAAACAAGCAGCTTGGATGAGCTGTGAAACGTATTCAACCATATAAACTTTTGTCCAGCTGACAAATTGAATTTCTCCTTTTGCCATGGATTCTACTTAGACGACTGAGGGATTCTACACGCAACAGTTTTTAGGCAATTAAAACATGCATCTCATTAGTACTTCTTCAGCTACGACACACAAAATGTAAGTTTTACATTTTTACTTTTCTTAGGCTTCTTTTCAAAGGCTTGGACGCTTGTTGCTCTCTGAAATTCTGGCAACCCTGAGCAGTACCATCAAATTAAATACATCTGGATTTGATCTGATACATTTTGTACAAACCATTGCATTGTCTGTTTACATTTACCTTAACTGTATGCCTAACTCCTTCCTTGGCTTTCATTTGTGCTGAAAACACATTGCAAAGTTAAACTCAACATAACAGCACATCTTGCAAATGTTTCAAAACTCCGAGCGGCTCTGACCCTGCACTAGCGCCTGCAGTAAACAGCCCAATTAGGAGCACTTTCTCTTGCTTAAATTATACAAAAACTCCACTCCAGTTTCAACAGCAACTAAATGCAGATTGATAATTCACATCTACCCACTCCTGCCAGAAGTCAACTCAAAACTTCACGATTTGTACATTGAATTGGTAGTTTTGTAAGTCATCCAAGGCTTTTTTTTTTTCTCGCAGCTCTGGCTCTTAAGTTTTACTTCAACATATTGCAGACATTCATTCTAATCATTTGTCATTTGCTCCCTGTGTGTTGTACTGCACAAATTTATCTAAATGAAAGCGGAATTAGGGCTGCTTTGGCCTCCATTGTGAGTAATTCTGTTTCAGTGCGCTGGCTGCCAAATGAGATGAGGGGAACAGTGAAGAGAGCAGGGACTACCCTCTGTAATTACTGTAAACCGAGGGCCATACATACACTAGTGCGGAGCTCTACTTAATTCTTAAAAACTTGAGAAAATAAGTTAACTTTAAACAGTTTGCAATGGTCCAAACATATTCCTCACTTTCAAAACTTACTCCTAATATCCCATTTATTCACTGTGATGAGTTTATAAGCAGAGTGCATAACTTTCCGAGGCCAGAGTGGAGTTTAAAGCCACACGAGGGTTCCTTCCTGATTCACAGATAATAATTAAAACAAACAACAACAAAAACACTATAAATGCACAGCACACAGTGGTCTTGTGTAACTCCTCAGTGCCTTTGAAGCTATTTATTTACCAAGGAGAAGGCTGCGGTCGGCACCAACGTCCGGCAAAAATAAACAATCTGGAATGCTGTGGCACCTACACCACCGGCACCAGCACCACCACCATTGGCACCACTGCACTGCATGGCCTGTGGTCTGAACTCCTCATCATTGTTTCAGATGACATCACAACATTCTTTGGGCCAATATAAGTTAATACAAATGGGGGAAGAAAAAATGATATTGCTAAAATGCTTTTTTTGTTGTTGTAATACAGTGAGTTCATGGGTCAATAATAGTCAATAATAGACATGATCAGGTTATATGAAATATTTCCAGTGTTTCATGGTTTCATGTTTTTGGCCCCATCTGAGAGTATGACATGTAGAATCTGAAAACCATCAATATATTAAAGATCCCATGATATGGTACTTCTTGATGCTTTTATATGGCTCCTTAATGGTTCCCTAATACTGTAAATGAATCCTTCTACAAAATCAAGACTCAGTGCATGAGAAACAGAGATAAGATGAGAAAGAGTAATTTTTCTCTCTCTGAACACTCCATTCTGGGCGTTGTTGCTTGAATGCAAATGAGGAGGACAGAGATGGCCTATAGTAGAGGGTTGGGGCGTGGCCAAACTCTCCGCTCTCAGCTCTCAGCTGTCCGCTCTGATCTATTTCCGCGTTTTTGCACGGAGAAGAGATGAGAAGCGTTCCACTGAAAAATAAACACATTTCCACAGAAAATAAAATTAAACCACTGCTGTTCAAAGGTCCAGAGGCTCAGATAAAGGACTTACGAGCCTAGAAACACTCGGACGTGCCTCCAGGCAAATAAAAAAACGCATTTCGCATTGCCTAGCGCATTCGCAGTCCAAACTCTCTGGGCGTGATTTACAGAGACGCTGAGTAGACACACACGGGGGGTGGAGCTGCATTTTTCGAGAGTGACGTCAATAAGGTGCCTTGTTGAGAATCGCCCGTTTGAGCTGTGTTTTTTTCTAACGCAGAAAAGGATCGCAAATGCTCAGTCTAGACATTTCACAACTTTTAGCCATGGGGGGGGGGCTTAACAGGGTAGGGGAGCTCACATTAACGTTCAAAAACCTCAGAAAGTGAAAATTTCATGCCATGGGACCTTTAACAGTGTAGCTTCTACTGGCAGCAGTGGGAATAAACCAAAGGAAAAAAGAACATTTAAGCCACATGTTCTATGTCCCGTACAAAAAATGCAATTCACACACAATGCTTTTAGGCTACTGTGAACCCAGCTATGTCATGCTAAGCTATGGCATATTCAATCCAGAGCTCGCGAATCTCAAATGCTGCTAGATAAACAAAGCCACATTCAACTGTATGTAACCGCTCCTCTGACAAATGATTGACAACGTTGCCTACTGCCTTTACAGCAGCCATCCATGCAGACTCTTACAGGCTTTGGCTTCTTAAAAGGCCCATATGATGCTATATTCTTAGCTCTGTGATAATGTTGTTTCCTCATCAAAAACACATCTGGAGTTGTGTTTTGTTTCATTCACACATGTTTAAAAGTGCTTTGTGGTACTTACTGTATCTGGTCCACCACCTGCTTGGCTCCATGGAGATATCACAGTTTTGCCTTGATTACCTTGATCCACAGTATGAAGATAAACTTGGTAATCATAATGGAGACAGATTAATGGTCAGCTCTATAGAGAAGCCTGCGCATGGTAAGAACTGATGTTTTTTAAAGGTCCCATGGCATGAAATTTTCACTTTCTGAGGTTTTTGAACGTTAATGTGAGCTCCCCTACCCTGTTTAGCCCCCCCCCATGGTTAAAAGTTGCGAAATGTCTAAACTGAGCATTTGCGATCCTTTTCTGCGTTAGAAAAAATCAGAGCTCAAACGGGCGATTTTGAACAAGGAAACTTATTGACGTCAGCTCGAAAAAAGAAATGAAAATGCAGTTCCACCCCCGTCTGTCTGTACTCAGCGTCTCTGTAAATCACGCCCAGAGAGTTTGGACTGCGGAGGAGCTACGCAATGCAAAATACGTTTTTTTATTTGCCTGGAGGAACTTGCGAGTGTTTCTAGGCTCGGAAGTCCTTTATCTGAGCCTGTGGATATCTGAAACAGCAGTGGTTTATTTTATTTTCTGTGGAAATGTGTTTATTTTTCAATGGAAGGCTTCTCATCTCTCCCCCCGTGCAAAAACACGGAAGTGGGTCACAGAGCGGAGCGGAGAGCTTGGCCACGCCCCCACCCCCTACTATAGGCCATCTCTGTCCTCCTCATTTGCATTCAAGCAACAACGCCCATAATGGAGTGTTCCAGAGTGACATTTATGACTCTTTCTCATCTTATCTCTCTTTCTCATGCACTGAGTGTTGATTTTGAAGAAGGATTCATTTACAGTATTAGGGAACCATTAAGGAGCCATATAAAAGCATCAAGAAGTACCATGTCATGGGACCTTTAAGTTTTTTTTAAAGCTTTAAAACACTAGCAAGGGATATATGTTTAATACCCGACTGAGGAATATCTCAGGCAAAGAAATAACATCTCCATAGAGACAAGCAAGTAGCTGACAGCGCACCTTTAACACACAATCCCTGAATATTTAGGCTGCGTTCTTTTCACAAAAATGGAAAACCCTCTGTTCCACGTTGCGATATCATGCAATAATGACAGGAAGTGCTTATGAGAATGAAACAAAACACATATCCAGGTCTGTTTTTGAGGAGACATCTGCATTGTAACATGGCTTCAAGCTCACAAGAGTCCATTTTGTGTAACATAGGCCCTTTAAATTAGCTATAAGAAAATGCCGTGCATGCATCGATATCAGGCCTGAGTATTAAAACAAAACTTGCATACTCAGCAACTGCAAAATGGCTGCTTCTTTCTTTGGCTCTCATAAAGATTTACAGGCCCGCTCGGAGGTTGTCGGGGTTAAATAATAGAAAATAAACAGTCAGAATAAGAGGAGTCATAAGCCAGAGGAGTATAGGGTGCACTGGTGTATTGTTCGGGCCGGGTACAGTTAAAAACTCCATTAACGGGATCACAAAGCCACCCTTGGGCGACAATCATGGCTCACCCAGATTTAGAGGAGGACTATTACAAATCCATGTATATACTGTAGTGTGGTGTATGGGGCAGAGCAGGGACAGGAAGGATGGAGGAGGAGAGGTCATATATGTAAGGTATCAACTCAAGCCCGACAAAATAAAATAAGTTCACAAGTTTACTTTAAGTGCTTGTGGTAAATATTTATCACACTTAGAAAGTAAAGTTGGGTAAAAAGTTAGGCTATAACAGAAAGTAGAGTCCTAAAAAGTGTGTGTGTGTGTGTGTGTGTGTGCGATCATGCGTGCGTTCGTGCATGTGTGTGTTGTATTTTATTTTGTGTTAATGTATTCATATAAATGCTTGCCTGGGATCCAGAATACACACTTTTTCAATACTTTAAAGGTCCCATGACATGGTACTTCTTGATGCTTTTATATGGCTCCTTAATGGTTCCCTAATACTGTAAATGAATCCTTCTTCAAAATCAACACTCAGTGCATGAGAAAGACACATGTACACAGTCAAAGTCAGAAAATCTCTCTCTGAACAACTCATTCTGGGCCTTGTTGCTTGAATGCAAATGAGAAGGACAGAGATAGGTTAGAGGAGCGGGTGGGGGGGGGGGGGGGGGCAAATGCGCCGCTGGTTCCTTGTTACTGTGCGCTGTCTCCCACTTCCGTGTTTTAAGCGCAGAGGAAGAAAGGAGAGGAATTTCAATGAAAAAAAACACATTTTCACAGAAAATAAAATTAAACCACTGCTGTTTTAGAGGTCCAGAGGGTCGGGTAAAGGACTTCCGAGCCTAGAAACACTCGCACGTGCCTCCAGGCAAATAAAAAAACGCATTTCGCATTGCGTAGCTCCTTCGCAGTCCAAATTCTCTGGGCGTGATTTCCAGAGACAGGGGGTGGACATCCAGACGGTGGTGGAACTGCATTTGCATTTCTTTTTTCAATGTGACGCTCGCTGTGTTCTGGTGAGTCTCCCTGATGTTTCCTTTTCGTATTCCTTTTGGTGTTCCTTTTGGGAATGGGAAATGACGAGCCCATTTTTTTTGCATAATTTGCATTTCAACCATGTCAATAAGGTAAATACACTTTACTGTATTGTGTTTAAAATAGAACCCAAGAAGTTAAAGTACAAAATGAATCTGTGCATTGTGTCACCATGGTAATTACTGAACATTCCATCAGACACAGATACATGTAGAACACCCCCAGCGTGTCATATGACATTCACTACAAATGAGTGTGCACCATGACAATATGCCCACAAACATACAGTATGTCACTATCATGATTCTGTTTGGCCCAGATAACATTCAGATTTCGCTCACCCACACAAAGGTCACTATCCCCTTCGTTTCCCCCTGTCCGGGACCGCTAGCAACGCCGTCCCAGACGAGCGGCATGCTAGCTCCTCACGCTTTATTAGCCACATTCCACAGAGAGCCGCTTAAACACCAAGGCCAATTAAAATCACATAAAAGAGAAAGATGAGTGGACCAGAGAAAGTAAGATCAGTTTGTCTTTGGGAACAAACAAGGATGTAGAGACAGTTCTGGAAGGATAAAGGATCAATAATGTATCTCTCGCTCTCTTAAAGGTGCAATATGTAACTTTTCTGCTGGAGGGTCCGTTACCTACTTGTCTCTATGGATATTTTTACCCTGTCTGGAATGTTCCACAGTATGACATTAAACAGCTCTACCTTAAATTTCTTCAATTAGGCTACAAGTGGTTTTATAGCGCAGAAATACAGAAAAAAAACAAACAAACAGGCATTCTGATTGAGCAGGGTCGCCTCTCCACAGATCTGACTTGTAACTTGGTCTGGTTTGCTCACCATGATGATAGAAAGGTTTAATGCCATACTGTGAAACATTTCAGACGCCCGGGGACCCATCTCAATGATCTTATTGCTCG
The DNA here is from genome assembly GCA_036785185.1 of Paratrypauchen microcephalus. Lineage (NCBI taxonomy): Eukaryota > Metazoa > Chordata > Actinopteri > Gobiiformes > Gobiidae > Paratrypauchen > Paratrypauchen microcephalus. The sequence continues at coordinate 4,144,294 of JAVJIX010000083.1, read as the reverse complement.
GCTTGTTCAGGACCTCAGCTGGAGGATTTTACTTATGGAGCATGTTTTTGGGTTGGTGGGGGAAACCAGAGTGCCCGGAGGAAACCCACCCAGACACGGGAAGAACATGCAAACTCCACACAGAAAGCTCCAGGCAACCCGGGGACCGAACCTAGAACCTTCTTGCTGTGAGGGGTGAGTGCCAGCCACACATAACATATTTAGATCACCATGTTCCCTTTTATTGTTTAGAAAATACTGTATTCATCAAAAACAATATACTATTAATATGTATGTATATATAAGCATCTGGCCATGGGGGCCCAGAAATGGAAAAGAGGAAGATGGATGGATGGATGGATGGATAGATAAGCATTTTCCCTCCCGCTGTTACTCCCCCTTCAGAGCCCTTTCACCACAAAATTGACAAGCATCCCGCTAATGAAACTACTGCACATCGCATCAGGTTTGTCATGTTGTTGCAGGGCCGGCCCAAGCCTTTATGGGGCCCTAAGCAGAATTTGATTTGGGGGCCCCCTAGTCACTATTTTTTCCCGAGGACCGGGGGGGTGTGAGTGAAAAGATTTTTCCCGAGGACCGGGGGGGTTGGGGTTGGGGCCCCTGGTGGCTGGGGACCCTAAGCGGCCGCTTAGTTCGCTTATGCCTTGGGCCGGGCCTGTGTTGTTGTGTAAAGTTTTGTATCATGTTTTTGTATATTTACGGTGAATTGTCATGTGGAAGCATGGCTGACATAGGCTTGTGGGCAGAACACTGGACAGAATCTTACAGATAACGTAAAGAGGGTTTGAATAGGGCCCAAGAGAGATCGCTAAATTACTTAAAGGTCCCATGGCATGAAATTTTCACTTTCTGAGGTTTTTGAACGTTAATGTGAGCTCCCCTAGGGCCCCACCATGGCTAAAAGTTGCGAAATGTGTAAACTGAGCATTTGCGGTCCTTTTCTGCGTTAGAAAAAAACACAGCTCAAACGGGCGATTCTCAACAAGGCACCTTATTGACATCAGCTCGAAAAATGCAGCTCCACCCCCGTCTGTGTCTCTACTCAGCGTCTCTGTAAATCATGCCCATAGAGTTTGGACTGCAGAGGAGCTGCGAAATGCGTTTTTTTATTTGCCTGGAGGCACGTGCGAATGTTTCTAGACTCGGAAGTCCTTTATCTGAGCCTCTGGACCTTTGAACAGCAGTGGTTTAATTTTATTTTCTGTGGAAATGTGTTTATTTTTCAATGGAACGCTTCTCATCTCTTTCTCCGCGCAAAAACGCGGAAATGGGTCAGAGCGGACAGCTGAGAGCTGACAGCGGAGAGTTTGGCCACGCCCCCACCCGCTACTATAGGCCATCTCTTTTCTCCTCATTTGCATTCAAGCAACAACTCCTATAATGGACTGTTCAGAGAGAGAAAAATTACTCTTTCTCATCTTATCTCTGTTTCTCATGCACTGAGTGTTGATTTTGAAGAAGGATTCATTTACAGTATTAGGGAACCATTAAGGAGCCATATAAAAGCATCAAGAAGTACCATGTCATGGGATCTTTAAACATGCATGGATGGCATGTACATCTTAAAAAGTCACTACTGAGTGTGTAAACCTTTTGGTGTTTTATTTTAGAATGTAATTAACATGTAAAACTGATGTAACCCTCTTGGACTGACCCAAAACCCAAAAACATGCTCCACAGGTAAAATTGTCCAGCTGAGGTAGTCCTGACCAATCCTAGCAATAAGATCATGAAGATGGGTCCCCGGGCGCCTTCATGTGCTGCCCACTGCTCATAATTTCCCTACAGGGATAAATAAAGGGGAAAAAAAATAAAATAATAATAATTATAACAGCACACTCACTAATCACTATACATATACTTCATTTCAGAGGGTTTGTTTGAAGTTCGAAATCAAGAGTTAAATGTCATAAATATCACAAAACGTGAGGATTGCTTTAACCCTTCATTTGTTTGTGAACATTCCATTTGACGTAACATGGTGTAGCACTGGCAGAAACAGAGAATGCCACTGTGAATGAAGCCACTGCAGTCTGTAAATGAATAAGCACAAGATACAGTAGCAAAGCTTTGCTATTAAGCAAAGCAAAGGCATTTCCATGGAAACAAACACCTAGCGCCAAGAAAGTTCCAGACAAAGATGTGTTTTAGCATCTCTCCCAAAATAAGCAGAATGACAAAAGTGCACAACAAGTAATCAAGATGTGACTTCTCCCTGTGCTGATCTGCTGACATTTCCCCGTGATGAGCAAAAGTCATGTATGACCAAAAGCGCCTCCCATCTGTTGCCAGCCCCCCCCTCCAGGGAGCTGTGCCTCTCCCACTGGGTGTCACGCAGCACCTCGGAGGAAGCCTCAGATACACAGTCAGAAAAACAGCTCCGGGTTGGTTCATTATAGGAAATTGGAGATGCTTTAATGCACTCTCTCTCTCCTCCTGGTTCTATCCTTTCTTTCTCTCTCTGTGTGTATGTGAGGAGTCATTTGAGGAGACTGCATTAATCTTTAAGAGCTTTATGCAAAACCAGCACAGGTCCAACATTTTTTTGTGAGCCAAATCTATAAAACCAAGTAGCAGTGTCTTAAGAGAATGAAATACATATCTGGTTGTACTCTAACTGATTTGGTAAGTTAGTAAAAATACACCTATTGAATGTAGATATGCATGTTGGTACTGCCAGTAGTGAGACAAAAACACTATACAGTGGTACCTCACCTTACGAAATTAATTCGTTCCAGAAGTGGTTTCGTAACGTGAATTTTTCATAAGTTGAGTAGCTATTTCAATGGAAAAGGCCTGATTCGTTCCAATGCCCCGTTCTTTCCGTTCCAAGGTTGTTGTTTTTATAGTGTAACATTTTTTTTATAGTGTAACATTGTGTTCTGCCTCCTGATTGGCTAAGAGACTAGACCAGGACTAAACGTGGACTAAACCAGGTCTAGACCAGGTCTAAACCAGGTCTAAACCTGGACTGGACCTGGACTAAACCAGGACTAGACCAGGTCTAGACCAGAACTAAACCAGGATTAAACCACCACGTGCCGCTCTTTGCTGGTTTCATGCGGCTGGTTTGTGGCTCGGGCTCCAGAGGACGCGGTCCGGGCGCCACGGTTCTATCTCGTGCTCGCAGACTCGGTGCCGGTCATGCAGACCAGGACTAGGGGTACACGTGTCGCGCACTTCACCAAGGGATTGGTGCGCGTCGCGTCCCAGGAAAACATGGCGGTGCCGTTGGATGAGCGCGGTGCTCATGTCTCCGCGGTCCTCGCACGGTGCTCATGTCTCTGCGCTGCTTCCGGAGCCGTGTCTCCCCCCACGCTTCACTATTTAATACATTTTGTTGAAAATCTATGAAAGTTTGAGTGTTTAAACGAGAGAGAAATGTGAGAAAAGTTTAATTCCAGTCTGAGAAAAGCGTATAATGTGTGTGGTGAGGCATTTACAGCCTTAAAACATGTAGAATAATTGTAAAATATAAAGTTGTCCTACTTCTGGGATTTCTCTTATTGCGGGTTATTTCTGGAACCTAACCCCCGTGTGTGTTGATAAAGTGTATTTACGTTTCGAGGCGTGCATCTGAGCGCGCATTATTTAAATTTTTGAGATTTCGCGTTTCATAACGTGAAGGCGTTTCGTAACTTGGATTTTTCGTTTGTAGGGTCTTTCGTAAGGTGAGGTACCACTGTATTATCCTTTTGTATTACTCAGTTACAATATCTGATGATTTTGAAAGAGAATTCAATATTTCCTATACAAATATAAGATTGATTTAATATAGGACACGCTTTAGGCTTTATTCAAAGGACAGCTAAAAATACAAACTGCTTGAACTTTAACTTGAACTTTATCGTCCTCTGTTTTTAGACTTAGACTTTATTGATCCTCTCTCTGTCCTCCTATCTTTTTCTTACTCTGTCCTCTTATCCCTTTCTCTCCCTCTTTCTCTCTATACCTCTTTCTCCCTCACATAAACAAGGCTTACTTGATATGTCATACATTCCAAACCTGATCTCTTCTCTTTCTCTCTCAGTCTGTCTCTCTCTTTTCGCTCTCTCTGTCCATCTCTCTAACCCCTCTCTCTCCCATAACCAAGACTCAGAGTTTCTATTGCACCCCCCTCTGCCTTGCCTTCCTGCTCTCTGTCTATGTCTCTCTCTCCTTCTGTCTCTCCACCTTTCTATCTCCTCCTGTCGCTCTCTCCCTCCTTCTTCTCTTTCTCTCTCTGTACCTCCTTCTGTCCCTTCTCATAGATTCAAACCTAAACACTTCTCTTTCTCTCTCAGTCTGTCTCTGTGTCCTTCTTCCTTCTCTCTCTCCACCTCTCTCTCTCTCTCTTCGACTTCTCTCTCTCTTCTTCTTCTTCTCTATACAGTGGTACCTCACCTTACAAAATTAATTCATTCCAGAAGTGGTTTCGTAACGTGAAAAATTCGTAAGTTGAGTAGCTATTTCAATGGAAAAAGCCTGATTCGTTCCAAGGCCCCTATCCAAGTATTTTTTTTTTTTTAAAGTGTAACTTTTTTTTATAGTGTAACATTGTGTTCTGCGTGTTTCTCACATTTGTCTCTAGTTTAAACACTCAAACTTTCATAGATTTTCAACAAAATTATTAATAGTGAAGCGTGGGGGTAAGCGGGAGGGGGGAGAAGACTGCGTGGACACGTGTGATAGTGCAGCATGACCCGGCGCGGAGCTGACAGCAGGACTAGACCAAGGTCTAAACCTGGACTGGACCAGGACTAAACCTGGACTAAACCAGGACTAAACCAGGACTAGACCAGGTGGATTAAAGCAGCGAGGAGGGGACTGCACGCAGTCTGAGCGCATGAACGCATGAACGAGACCCATGCAAGAGCCACGGTGGTCTAGACCTCCTCTAGACCTCCTCTAGACCTGACCAGGTCTAGAGGAGCCGCGGTGGTCTGGACTAAACCAGGACCAAACCAGGAGGAGCCGCGGTTCTTGCATGGGTCTCGTTCATGCGTTCATGCGTTCATGCGCTCAGACTGCGTGCAGTCCCCTCCTCGCTGCTTTAATCCACCTCGTCTAGTCCTGGTTTAGTCCTGGTTTAGTCCTGGTCCAGTCCAGGTTTAGACCGTGGTCTAGACCTGCTGCCAGCTCCACGCCGGGTCATGTGCGCTATCACACGTGTCCACGCAGTCTTCTCCCCCCTCCCGCTTCCCCCCACACTTCACTATTAATAATTTTGTTGAAAATCTATGAAAGTTTGAGTGTTTAAACGAGAGACAAATGTGAGAAAAGTTTAAATTCAGTCTGAGAAAAGCGTATAATGTGTGTGGCTGAGCGCGCATTATTTGAATTTTTGAGATTTCGCGTTTCGTAACTTGAATTTTCTTTCGTATCTAGAGACCAAAATTTACCGTGAAGGCGTTTCGTAACTTGAAATTTTCGTTTGTTGGGTCATTCGTAAGGTGAGGTACCACTGTATCTCTGTTCCTTCCTCCTGTAAACAAGACTTAATCGATACGTCATAGATTCAAACCTGATCACTTCTCTTTCTCTCTCAGTCTGTCTCTTTGTCTCTTCCTTCTCTCCCTCTACCTCTCTCTCTATCCTTTCTTCTCCCTCTCTTTTTCCTTCTTCTTCTCTCTCTCTATACCTCCGTCCCTCCCTTCTGTAAACAAGACTCGCTCGATACGTCATGGATTCAGACTTAATCACTTAATGCCACTCTGAGCCTAATGAGACACAAGGGGACCCGAGGATCTGCTAATCAGCTCCAGCTTCAATCAAAAGTTACATCAAATCAATGAAAATATATTTGTAAAAAGTTAGAAAATCTTAATTATAATGAGGTGAAAAGGTGAAGCTTCCACTTATTTGTATATTTTAAAGGTTCTTTATTGAGGGCCCTACATACATACCCTTTTTTCCATGGAGTTGACCCATTTTTTTCTTGCCTCAGTACCAAAATATTAAATAAGTAACTCTTGAGGTCAAAGTAAGTCCGCTGCGTACTGCCAGGATCTAAGTATAAATGTTTTTATTGTCAGATAATGAGACCCCCCAGGATTTTGCGGGCATTTTTTGTGATTGTTGCGGGGCTAAAATGCCTGAATTTGCGGGAGCTTTTCCAAAACATTGCGATGAAAGTTGCGGTGCTTTTAAGATTTTTGTTGCGATTTTGTTGCGGGAGGAAGTGAAAGTTGTGATAAATAGTTGTGATTTTCCCTTTTTGTAATTAAAATTGAGTAATATTTTGAATACTGAGTTATTACTGACAAAGAATAATACAAAGACACAGAGATCACAGATATGGTCCTAAAACAACCTTACCAACATCGAAAATAAATTACTCCTAGGAGGGGAACTGTTTCGCCCGGTCTTTTGCTGTTATTTTTGTGTGCAAATGGCGCCGCAGACATGTTTCTTTGCCATTAGAAGCCGTGTCCCAATTCCCAGAGTGCACAGTTCGGAGCGTGGTTTGAAGGGCATGTGCGTCATTTCTTTTTTGTCCCATGTGCAGTTAACACGCGGTCCGAAGACCGCAGTCGTTTCCATGGAAATCAGGGCGTGGACCAAGTGCGTGAAAATGCACGCTTCGCGCACTCATATACAGTGTTGCCATAGTTACTTTGAAAAAGTAATCTGACTACTGACTACTTCTTTAAAAAGTAACTAAGTTAGATTACTTTTAGTTACTTTCAGCAGAGGCTTGTTATATTATATTATTATATTATATTATATTATATATTATAATATTATTATATTACATTTTATTATATTATTATATTATCTTATTATTATGTTGCTTGTCCAGGTAACTAGAAAAGCATGTTCTGTGAGGCAGCTCAGTATCGTTACTGTAGGGATCTTAGATACAATGGCACGAAATGATGGTGAGTCAACAGTGTCACAGGCAGCATTTCATCAACCACATAATGCCCAACCATCCTATTCAACTCCGCCCCACTTACTGGTTTTACACCGAAATCCAGCTTCCTTTGCTTGCTCGATCTGGGACCTCCTTCACCTGTGACTTTCACATTGGGCGAGTCTTGCTCTATTAGCTTCGTTGTGCTGTGCTGTTTCTCCAGATGCTTTTTTCAGATTTGACGTTGTGTTTTTGAAGGTAGACAGCACTCTGTCACCAGCACAGAGTGTACAACGGACCTTAATGTTGTCATCCTTAGCCGAAATAAAATCAAAATAATGCCTGTATTTCCAGCTGGAAAAGACAAACCTCTCTCCTTCCATATTGTTTACATCGACTTTGGCGCCGTGGAGCCGAGATGACGTAACCTCGTAAGAAACGCGTAGCCAAAAAAATAAGAATAAATAAATGTAACCTACGTTCCCCCGAAATGCAGAAATAGTAACGCACGGTGTATTAGTATATGAGCATCACTGCTCATATATTCCAGCATGCACCGCATGCTGATTCTTTTTTTTAACTGCACAGGGCTTTTACCTTTGATGCAGAATTTTGCAGAGGCTTGGATGTAAAGAACTTTTATAGGGAATAAGATAAGATAAGATAAGACTTTACTGATCTCACACAGGAGAAATTTACTTGTCACAGTAGCTCCAGGTAGGGACAGTTTGAACAAGAAAGACAAGTGCATGCAGGCAAAAATGGCATAAAGATAGGTAATAATAATAATAAAATAAGTAGTAAATCGAATAATAAAAATAATAATAGTAATAATAATAATAAAAACAGTGACAAGGAGAGTATTGAACAAAAAACAATACTTGCAACACAATACATGACATTGTAACATCATAGTTGTGAGCTTTAAGCCGTGTTATAATGCTGTTATTGCGTGGCCTAAAAGTACAGTTTATATTACACTACTCCCTATGTGGTTGCTATGGCCCTATAGTTGTGGTATTATTTTGATTCCTTTCTCTTTTTACCCCTGATGCAACAATCCTGAGAATCAAACAGTGTTTTGTGAGGCTCGGGTGTAAATTACTTTTTAGGGAACAATATTGTAACATTTTGTTTTATATTATATAATATATTGTGAGTCTTGTGAGCTTTAAGCCATGTTATAATGCTGCATTATGTCTGTCTACATCTCCAAAGCTCAAAATGTTCAGTTCCACCTTGTGATGTCGGTGTCATATGGGCCCTTTAAAAGCATAAAAAATGCGTTTCTTTAAACGACTGAAGCACAAACTGAATCAACTTTGACTGTCTATAAACGCATTACATAAAACCATCAATGTATTCTCAACATTGCACGAGAGAGAAAATAACATTGTGGCCTTTTCCATTCTAATCCTTCCAATCTGGATACTACTGTACGTTCATTCCCGCTGATGAATTCTCTATTATTATCTCTCTCTATTATATTATCGCCACAGAAACGCATTTGTTTTATAGCAGCCCATATGTCTGAGTGAGTGACAGAAAATGAAATCGCCAGTGTGCAGCTGTCTACACCTCATTCCATTAAGCTCTCCACTACGACAAGCCAAACACACCCGGATAATCCCATATTGGTCTAACACCCCGTAATATTCTTTTCATCTAGTCCTATGGCTCCCTTCATCTCCCATCATGCCCCAGTATATCAAAGCAGTTATTAGTAGAAGTCACGGGAGATATGGGAGAAGGCATCTGGCTGGCTTCGCCTAAACATCATCAGACTTGGTTAAAAATGGCATGTTTTTTGGATCACATATGGAATCGTGAATATGATTTTAATGATTGCAGCTGTCACTGTTTTTATTCGATCGAGAAGTAAACGATTTGAGAACGTGGGACAAACTTTTGCATATTAAATTGGAGTTTGGTGCTTTGAAGTGCGTATGCTGAAAGATAGAAAATAGAAAGAGAAGACTGAATGCATGTGTTGTATAGAAGTGTGTTTGAGGTCATTTTTAGGTGTCTGTACTTTACTTCAATACATTTTAAAGTGGATATATATTATTATTATTATTATATATTCTTCTTTTTTTTCAATTACAGGTGGTTTTATAGTTCAGAAATACAGTGGTACCTCACCTTACGAAATTAATTCGTTCCAGAAGTGGTTTCGTAACGTGAATTTTTCGTAAGTTGAGTAGCTATTTCAATGGATAAAGCCTGATTCGTTCCAAGGCCCCGATCCAAGTTTTTTTTTATAGTGTAACTTTTTTTATAGTGTAACATTGTGTTCTGCGTAGAGACTGTAGACCCAGGACTAAACGTGGACTATACCAGGTCTAGACCAAGGTCTAAACCTGGACTAAACCTGGACTAAACCAGGACTAGACCAGGTGGATTAAAGCGCCGCGTGCGGGTCTATTTCCTGGTTTCGTTTCGAGTCACGGCTGAGGCGAGCAGCGAGGAGGACCGCACGCAGTCTGAGCGCATGAACGAGACCCGTGCTCAAACCGTGCCTCCTCTAGACCTCCTCTAGACCTGGTCTAGACCTCCTCTAGACCTGGTCTAGAGGAGGTCTAGACCAGGTCTAGACCACTGCGGCTCTTGCATGCGTTCGTTCATGCGCTCAGACTGTGTGCGGTCCCCCTCGTTGCTCGCCTCAGCCGTGACTCGAAACGAAACCAGGAAATAGACCCGCGCGCTGCGCTTTAATCCACCTGATCTAGTCCTGGTTTAGTCCAGGTTTAGTCCTGGTTTAGTCCAGGTTTAGTCCTGGTCCAGTCCTGGTTTAGTCCAGGTCTAGACCTGCTGGCAGCCCCGCGCCGGGTCATGCTGCGCTATCACACGTGTCCGCGTGCAGTTTTCTCCCCCCTCCCCCTTCCCCCCACACTTCACTATTAATAATTTTGTTGAAAATCTATGAAAGTTTGAGTGTTTAAACGAGAGACAAATGTGACAAAAGTTTAAATTCAGTCTGAGAAAAGCGTATAATGTGTGTGGCTGAGCGCGCATTATTTGAATTTTTGAGATTTCGCGTTTCGTAACTTGAATTTTCTTTCGTATCTAGAGACCAAAATTTAATGTGAAGGCATTTCGTAACTTTGTTGGGTCTTTCATAAGGTGAGGTACCACTGTACCTAGAAAAAGGAATTCTGAGTGTGAACAGGGTCACTGCTCCACAAATCTGTCCTGTAACTTGGTCTGGTTTGGTCTCCGTGAAGATAGAAAGGTTTAATACCATACTGTGGAACATTCTAGACATGTGCATAAAGGATTTGACTGACCCGCCACCAGAAAAGTTACACAATACATCTTTTTTCATGTGATACTTTTACTTTTTACTTGAGATTTTTTTTCCCCCTCTGTTATCTTTACTTTCATTTAAGTATCAAAATCAATTACTTCTTCCACCACTGATTTGAGGTAGCAATATAAATGTGTTTATATTGCTTGCATACATGTTCTGTAAACTCACACACTTAAATGCGTTCAGTGTTTAGGCAGTGAATAGATGAAAAATTGGCATGTTTAAAATCTTCTTTTTTTTTTTTTTACGACTAAATCTTCTAGAGAACATCTTAGAATAGGAAATAATAAAAAAAAATCTTCATGATTGAGTAATGACAATTAAAAACCCAAATAAGGAAAAAGTTGGCATAGTTGTAGAAGTAGTGGTAGTAGTATTTGTGGTGGCGATAGTAACAGTAGTACTTTAAACTCTACCCCCTCCTTTGACCCTTTGATTGTATTAAATCAAGTAAGGTTAAAGGGACAGTGTGTAGGATTGATGGCGCATTGGTGGATGGTGGGTATTGCAATTCCTGTCCTAGCTACAGCAGACTTCGAGGGTCACCCTGGCGCGCCGTAACGCGGACAGCTCGGTGTAACCGGAGGTGGGTTCCGGCAGCCATGCACGAACCGCGTGCACATGTGAAGCGCACCCGGCGCTGTGCGCAGGTGGGGGGAATCGGGAATCGGACCGCGGAGGGCGAAGGTCGGTCTGAACCCGGGGTGCGAGCCCGCGCTGCAACAAAGCCCAGGCCGCGGTAGGTACTATGTCCTTCTTCTTTCCTCTTAGATGAAGGTGCTTGCTCCTGCGATGTATGTGCGGAGTAAGTGTGATCCGGCAACATGCTTGTCGTTGTTTATCCAAACGCGTACTATCTCGTTGTGTGAAAATCACGGGCCAGTGCCGACAACTACTGTATAAAGACAAGGGGAAAGGCGGAGCCCAAATGTCCTTCTGTGGCTCTCGTAATCAAAATGGCTGCCTCTATATGGGGAAGATCCCCCTTTTATGTGACTATATCTAAGTCCAACAGAATACTTTGATTTCATGATGGAAGTGAAAAGGCTTGGAAAACACTGTGTTTTTAAATGGGTATCTTCAATTTCGGTAATTAACGGATAAAAATCTTACACACTGTCCCTTTAAGGTATGTTCCAACTTCTAAAATTTCTTCCAACAAGTTCAAAGTTCTCCTCCACCTCAATACAATGTTAAAATGTGAATGTGAACCATGGCCATTCAAACTTAGAACGTCAAATAATGATGTGTGCATTACGTGGAGCTGACTCACTCATGCTCCTATGAATGAAACTGTCAGAGAAAGTGCCAAACGTCTGTGTGAGCAGCTGTTTGGCTGCTACAGACTTTCAGATGATTCAGATTAAATTTAAACCCTACATGTGAAATAATACGAGACTGAAAAATTCTGCCTGTACATTAGAAAACATAACTTGACAAAACCATATCTAAAAACACATTGCATTCCAAATTATTATGCAAATGATATTTTTCTCTGATTTTGCCAAACTGTCAATATAATTGACAGTCATCATAATTTTCAAGTCATCAGAGAAATTCAAATGTTATTGAACAAACCCAATGATAACAGTATTAAAAAAAAAAAAAACTTTTGAAGCATTAGCATATTACTGAAATCAAAAGTTCATTCATTCATTCATCTTCTTCCGCTTTTTCTATTTTCTGGGTCGCAGGGGCAGCAGTCCAAGCAGTGTTCTGCTGCCCAGAACACAATGCACCAGCCCCCACGAATCCTCCCGCGGGTGGTGGGTCCACAGGAGGACAGCTCACGTCACAACAGGCCTTGATGTACTTCTGCCATGGGAGCTACCAGTGTCCACAGACACTGGTGGGGCAAGGTGGGGTTAAGTGTCTTGCCCAAGGACACAACGGCAGCGCTCATCTGTGGGAGCTGGGATCATATGCGGTCAACCCGTCAAGAGCGGGATTCGAACCGCCAACCCCTGGATCACGAGATATATGCTCTACCAACTGAGCTACTGCCGCCCCGAAATCAAAAGTTATTTCAATCAAAACATCTTAAGGTCAAGTTACATTTGAACATAGGGCCTCATATTTGATTGGAGCTTCACAATTCTTGCATCCATTGAACTTGTGAGTTTGTGGAGAGTTTCTGCTTGAATTTCTTTGCAGGATGTCAGAATAGCCTCCCAGAGCTGCTGTTTGGATGTGAACTGCCTCCTGTTCTCATAGATCCTTCACTCCAAAGGTTCTCAATAGGGTTAAGGTCAGGGGAGGTTGGGGCCACACCATGTGCTTCCTCTTCTTTTATGGCCATAGCAGCCAATGATGTAGAGGTATTCCTTTGAGTATGAGATGAAGCATTGTCATACATGAAGATGATTTTGCTACGGAAAACACGGTTCTTCTTTTTGTACCATGGAAGAAAGTCAGTCAGAAACTCCACATACTTTACAGAGGTCATTTTCACACCTTCAGGGACCTTAAAGGGGCCGACCAGCTCTCTCCCCATGATTCTGGCCCAAAACGTGATTCTGCCACCTCCTTGCTGACATTGCAGTCTTGTTGTCCGTCCACCAACCATCCACCACTCCATCCATCTGGACCATCCAGGGTTGCATGGCACTCATCAGTGAACAAGACTGTTTGAAAATGAGTCTTCATGTATTTCTGGGACCACTGGGGCCATTTCTGCTTGTGAGCTTTGTTTAAGGGTGGCCGAATAGAAGGTTTATGCAGAACTGCAAACCTCTGGAGGATCCTACAGCTTGATGTTCGCCGGACTCCACCACCAGCAGCTTCAAATACCTGTTTGCTGTTTTGTAATGGCATTTTAGCAGCTTCTCTCTTAATCCGATGTATTTGTCTGGCAGAAACCTTCCTCATTGTGCCTTTATCTGCAAAAATCCCTGTGTGCTGTCAATCAGCTACAAATCTCTTAATAATACGATGATCGCACTTAAGTTTTTGTGAAATATCTAAGGTTTTCATATCTTGTCCAAGGTATTCAACTATTTCACGCTTTTCGGCACTAGAGGGATCCTTTTTCTTTCCCATATTGCTTCAAAATGGTGCTCTGCTTAATAATGTGGAATGTCCTTCTTAAGTTGTTTTTCCTTTAATTGGACACAAAGGGCAAACTCATTGGCACAGGTGTGTGATGATGAAACAAGACCATCCCTGAGTTTCACTGGAAAACTAAACATTTTACCTTTATGACACTTTAACACAATTTGCATAATCATTTGGACGCGGCGGATACTCTCTTGTCCCACTTACCACTACTTACAGTACTCAGCCTTATTTATTACTATACTACACAGCGCATTTGCTACAAGAACATTTTTTTAGATGATAAAATTAGAAACGTCATTGGACCAGTCAAAGTGCAGCATTGGGGTTTGTGCAGAAGTTAAAGGTGAAGCGCACAAACCTAAATAAACATGGTGATGCCAAAGAGGTACTTCAGGCTGTTTAAGTGAAAATATGTCTTAGTGAAAGTATGTCTTTTCTCTCAACTGGAAGTTAACAAAGGTTTCATTTCTCAACTGTTGTGACGTTTTGATCGATCTGATTCAAATATTTCTCATGCGTCTTTTCCAAGATCAAGAGCTGTTTCAGTTTGATAAATATATAGAACTCAGAGTGACATTGGTTACTGGCAAATAATAAACAAAACAAAACAAAACAATCAATTAAACACATTCATAGATATAGCTTCATTAGGCTAGATAACTCATAACCTTTGTGTTAACTTAAGATGCAAAAGTATTCTGCCATCCCTTAACCCCTTTATAATGAACTGTAGACACAGTAGAATGTATTGGTTCTACTTTACTACGCCACTTAACTTTTTCCTAACTTATATTTTTTTATTGCCATTACTCAATCATGAAGATTTCCTATTCAAAGATGTTGATTTCGTCATCAAAAAATTGAACCCTATACATTTTCCATCTATCCAAGTGAGTTTACAGAACATGTATGCAAGCAATATCAACATTTACAATTATATAAGAAAGACCCAAAGCTATTTATATTATTACCTCAAGCCAGGGGTGGAAGAAATACTTGATTTTGTTACTTAGGTAAAAGTACAGATTGTGTAACTTTCCTGGTGTAGGGGACGCAAATGCTTTTTCTCTATGGAACGTACCATAATTACAGTGGTACCTCACCTTACGAAATTAATTCGTTCCAGAAGTGGTTTCGTAACGTGAATTTTTTGTAAGTTGAGTAGCTATTTCAATGGAAAAAGCCTGATTCGTTCCAAGGCCCCGATCCAAGTTTTTTTAAAAATAGTGTAACTTTTTTTATAGTGTAACATTGTGTTCTGCGTAGAGACTGTAGACCCAGGTCTAAACGTGGACTATACCAGGTATAGACCAAGGTCTAAACCTGGACTAAACCTGGACTAAACCAGGACTAGACCAGGTGGATTAAAGTGCCGCGTGCGGGTCTATTTCCTGGTTTCGTTTCGAGTCACGGCTGAGGGGAGCAGCGAGGGGGACCGCACGCAGTCTGAGCGCATGAACGAGACCCGTGCTCAAACCGTGCCTCCTCTAGACCTCCTCTAGACCTGGTCTAGACCTGGTCTAGACCTGGTCTAGACCAGGCTCTTGCATGCGTTCGTTCATGCGCTCAGACTGCGTGCGGTCCCCCTCGCTGCTCGCCTCAGCCGTGACTCGAAACGAAACCAGGAAATAGACCCGCGGGCAGCACTTTAATCCACCTGGTCTAGTCCTGGTTTAGTCCTGGTTTAGTCCAAGTTTAGTCCTGGTTTAGTCCAGGTTTAGTCCTGGTCTAGTCCTGGTTTAGTCCAGGTCTAGACCTGCTGGCAGCCCCGCGCTGAGTCATGCTGCGCTATCACACGTGTCAGAGCGCAGTTTTCTCCCCCCTCCCCCTTCCCCCCACACTTCACTATTAATAATTTTGTTGAAAATCTATGAAAGTTTGAGTGTTTAAACGAGAGACAAATGTGACAAAAGTTTAAATTCAGTCTGAGAAAAGCGTATAATGTGTGTGGCTGAGCGCGCATTATTTGAATTTTTGAGATTTCGCGTTTCGTAACTTGAATTTTCTTTCGTATCTAGAGACCAAAATTTAACGTGAAGGCGTTTCGTAACTTGAAATTTTCATTTGTTGGGTCTTTCATAAGGTGAGGTACCACTGTACTTTGTCTGGAATGTTTCACAGTATGGTATTAAACCTTTATATCTTCATGAAGGCCAAAGCAACAGGTCAGATCTGTGGAGAGGCAACCCACTCACAGTCAGTTTTTAAGCCTGTTTTTAAGTATTTCTGAGCTATTAAAATCGATTAAACGTAAGGTTTAATGTTTAATGTCACACTATGGAACATTCCAGGCAGAGCAATGACATATCCATAGAAACAAGCAGGTGACGGACCCCAAACCAAAAAGTTACACAGGGCATCTTTAAAGTACAAAATCCTCAGTGTGCCATTGGCCAATCAAACATATATGTCCTTCATATACTCACACAGACACATGGTCTGGAGGTCAGTGATGTCACGTGCCTCATGACACACTACACACTAATGCTGTTGCGTCTCAGGAGCAGGATTTCAACCTTAGTAATAATGAAGGATTACCTCCTCCTGAGCCAGCACCAACATTATTTTCATTATGTTTCCATCAAACACCTTTCTGTGGTTACAGGGAGTGCTTTTAGCGTGGCTCCATCCATGCCCAGGCCTTGTACTAAATAGTGTAATTGCAGGATTATGTTGGGCTTTGACTGGTGTGCCAAAACAAGCAGATCAATGCCAGTTACAAATGGCAGTGCCGCTCTGGTGATGGCCGCCAGCAAGCTTTGGCACTGGAACCTTGTATTCTTATCCCTGTTAATCTCTACCAATAATTCAACCCATTCTACTGTTTGCTCGCTTTATACAAATGATTATCCAACCTTTTAGACGAAGTGGCACCAAGCAAAATGTTTGTCTTTCAATGTTTGATGCTGAATAGAATAGACTGGGAATAAATCAGGTTTGAAAAATTAGACTCAAATTCTGGTCCAAAACAGTGACACAAGGACTCTACCAGAACTTTCTAAACTAGAACTAAACTATTGCTTCATCAGATCTGTAGAAAGTCAAAGCCAAATCAGGTTTACACAAGCCAAACAACTTCTGATTGTCACATTTTGAGAGCCACTGCTGTACACTCACAAAAGAAGAAAAAGCATTGATCTTTTTTTTTTTTTTTTTTTTTATCAAAAGAGGCATTACTTTGTTTCATTCACAAATAAGCTTTGTGGACCTTGAAAGCTCTTGTTTTATTCACAAAACTGTGACATTTTCGCAGTTCCACAAAATAGTACATTATTTTAAGTGACACAAATTGAAATACTACCTACTTTGTTGCTTCTCTCACTCTGATGTTGAACCATGAAATAGAAACAACTGTCTGGGATAGACTGTTGTTTCCATTTAGGTTTCATCCTACAATGTCTCTGTCTGTCTCTGGCACTTGCTTCCTTATGGTTTTCATCAAACATAATGCCATTTTCATATACAGTATTATGATTCACACATAACTGCCTTTAAAATATGGTATAAACTATGTTTTTCTTAACTTGAAGAACTAGAAGTCAGATACAGACAGTCTTTAAAGCAGCACTGTGTAACGTTCTGGAGGTGCCATGTCACATGCATGATTCCATGGAAACAGAAAGTTGTGGCCATACCTGCCTGTCAAAGCCTGATCCCGTCAGATCTCAGAAGCTAAGCAAGGCAGGGCCTGGTTAGTACTTGGATGGGAGACCACTGGGAATTCCAGGTGCCACAGTGGGGCGCCAGTTGCAAAATACTGTCGCTGTGTCCTTAGGCAAGACACTTTACCCACATTTGCCTAGTATGAAAGTGGCGTGTGCATGAGTGTTGGAGGTGGTCGGAGGGGCCGATGACGCTGATTGGCAGCCTCGCTTCCGTCAGTCTGCCCCAGGGCAGCTGTGGCTACAGAAAGTAGCTTACCACCACTAAGTGTGGAGTGAATGAACAATGAACTGTAAAGCGCTTTGGGTGTCATGAAAGGCGCTATATAAATCCAATGAATTATTATTATTATTAAAGTTAAAACTATACTTCTCCATGCACATAGATGTGCGTTATGCTATACTTTGAAATATTATAGCCAAATGATCAACATTTCCATGGAAACCAGCAGAAGGAGGCTCTTTTCCAGGACAAATAAGGGCATGATTTGTGGAAGAAAAAAAAAAACTATGCTATTATTTTTGTAATTTTTGGGGGGGCTAAAGAGTTACCCAGTGGGGCTTTAAAGGGACAGTGTGTAAGATTTTTACCCGTTAATTACCGAAATTGAAGATACCCATTCAAAAATACATTGTTTTCCAAGCCTTTTCACTTTTACATCATGAAATCAAAGTATTCTGTTGGACTTAGATACACCTGCATAAAAGGGGGATCGTCCCCATGTAGAGGCAGCCATTTTGATTACGAGAGCCGCAGAAGGACATTTGGGCTCCGCCTTCGCCTTCGGCAAGGCTCGTGGTTTTGGGTAAACAACGACAAGCATGATCACACGTCGTAATGGATCTAACACGTGTTTTGGACTAAATTGTTTTACTGGATTTTATTCGCTGGATCCTTACGGACAGATTGAGACCAAGCTTATGGTGAAATACTGAGTTTGACCTGTCCAGAGCCTTCAAAGGTAAGCTAAGTAACAAACCTCGTTTTGTGCTTTTCCGTATAAAAGCCCCATGTGCTCGGGGAGTGACTGTTGTGCCGGGAAATGAATTGCATAGTCAAAAAGAGGAGACTGTAAGGTTTCATTTGATGTGTAGATTGTCATGGTACACAATCGGAAATGTGTGTTTTCATGCAAAAAGAAAAAAAAAAAAAAACAGTGAACGGGACCGCGTTTTATTTATACAGTAGTTGTCGGCGAGAGCTCACACAGCGCCGGGTGCGCGGGTACGCGAGCTGTCTGCGTTACGGCGCGCCCAGGTGACCCTCGAGGTCTGCCGTAGCCAAAAGAGGAAGGGCATAGTACCTACACCACCTATGCGCCACGAATCCTACACACTGTACCTTTAAGTACTACAAAACAATATTATAAAATTGCAAGACAAGTCCTGTTTCTATCACCTTTAGAAACAATCAAGCTTATTACAAACTTCCCACAAACATCCTAAATGTTGAATCAAAGAATTAATTTCTATTCTAGTAGTTTACAGTTACGTGACATTTACCTTCTAGAACAAACACACTATACAATCTAATTACCTTCTTGCATATGTCCTTATTTGTCCGAAGTGACATTCAAACAAACTTGATCACCCCCAACTCCCGAGCCTGCAATCAGCCACACAAACACTATCGATTCCATGCAGTTTTAGTGTATACACCACATGCTGTTAGCATTAGCTTTAGCTCCCCTGCTCCAAGTCACCCAAGGGCGCTGTCAGCTTTATCTCTGCCTGGCGATTCATCAGGCCCGTTGGTAAATAAGAGATGCTATCTGCTGCCCCTGGTGGCATTGAGGGCCCATGTCCCAATCGATAACTTTCCAATTCTTCACTGATGTCCGCCTCTGATTAGCCGCACTAATCCGATACAAATGTCCCCGTGCTTTTTTACAGTGCCAGGACAAAAGGCTGGCTGTTACGAGTGGAGCTTATCTGGATTTGGGGCTGGGTGAAGGTGGGGTGTGAGGCAACGGCCAGAGGAGGGAGACTCGGGAGGCGAAGGCAACCGCTGGAGAGATGCTAATGACTAATCCACTTGTGCTAAAGCTGATAGGTGGGATTTGGCACAGCCCGGAGGTGCAGCAGTGGTAATAAAGGGCTTACGGCATGTTTGTTAGCGGTGGGTCATGTTTGAAGATGTAGCAAGCAAACAGAGCTAATTCTGCAATGCTACCTTCAGTTGCCTTGTCACCTTGTTCTTAGGCTTAGACAAACTTTATTGATCCACAAGGGAAAATATCTGGACACAGTAGCTCACAAATCACAATTTAATATAATAAAGAGAAAAAATTAAAATGGTTAAAAATTTTTTTTAATTAGAACAAATTACAAGAGCAGGGTGACAAATAAGGCATACAGACGCTCCTCCACATACAAACATTGGATTTGCGAACATTCGGAGTTACGAACAGGGTCCAAAATTTAAAAAAAAAAGTTAAATGTTTGGGCAAAAGTGCTGTACATGTACGTAAGTGAGTTTTTGTATTTACCGCCTATTCCGACTTCCGAGTACAGTACGTAGTGCTATTTCCGCCGCTGATGCACCGGCAGGGCGCTGCGTGTGCCCAGCATCCCCCAAGCATCACGCCCACTCAGTTGAAACTACCCAAGTGTTCAGACGTACTTGCGGTGTTATGAACTTTGTTGTTTTTCTTGCATGCGTACAGTAATCCAATATGGTTGGTGAAAAGCGAAAAGCTTCTAGTGAAAGTGGAAATGTGAAAAAGCGGCAAGCCATCTCATTTGAAAAGAAGGTGGCGCACGCGCGTACAACATGAACCGTTTGACGATCGGTACGTTCACACATACATTCACACGCTCTCTCTCTCTCTGGCTGGCTGGCTCGCTCGCTCTCTCTCTCTCAGCTGTGTCTACTGCGTTTGCCTCTGTGTCTCTCTCTTCTTTTTATCTCATCAGTTTTCCATATTTTTAAAAAGCATATTGTTTTGTTACTATTTAGTGTTATTTAAATGCAGTACAAATCCATATAGATTACTTATACAAGCCTTAAATATACATTCCCTTCTAAAGAATGCCCTATAACGACTTACGAACAAATTCAGCAAACGAACGGCCGTTCAGAACGTAACTCGTTCGTAGGTTGAGGAGCGTCTGTAATTATATAAATGTTTATGTACAAGTAAAAATGAACTTGAAAAATAAGTAATAAAAAATGATGATGACTGACAGGATCTGTTTCATAATAGTTGTTGTACAGTTGTTGCACAGTTGTAGGGAATATTATCTGTTACATAAAGGTGAGTTGTTGTACATTTGTAGGGAGTATTATTTGTTCCATAAGAGTGAGTTGTGGTACATTTGTAGGGAGTATTACCTGTTGCATAAGGGTGAGTTGTTGTACAGTTGGGTCCGCCAAATACACGTTATTGCTTTGTCTGGATTGTTTCACAGTATGGCATTAAACCTTTCTATTTTCATGGAAACCAAACCAGAACAACTTACAGGTCGGATCTGTGGATAAGAAATGACATATCCACACTCACTCAGCTGTGCTTTATGGACGCTCCTTCTTTGCAAAAGGTCCAAATGATGCGCAATGACTTTGGGATGTAGAGGGTCAGTGTTGTGTAAAAAGTTTTTAAAGGTGCATCGTGTAACTTCTCTGCAAATGTTCTGTAGTATTGCATTAAACCAAGCAATAGCAATTCTTTTTCGCGTTTGAAATAAAGATAGCTCAAACAGGTGGGGTGGAACAAGCTCCCCTTATGACGGCATAAGGGGAAAGGTTTCCACCCCCTCTGTCTGGATGTCCACCCCCTGTCTCTGGAAATCCCAGCTACTAGCTACCAGCTGCGGTTTGTTTTTCCTGTCCTGGAGAGACGGGAGGGCTCCGAAACGAGTGAAGCACAGCAACTGCTCTGTTCCTGGATGTGATGATGAAGAAAACAGTATGTTTTAGTTCCTTCATCCGAGCCTCTGAAACAGCCGTGGTTTAATTTTATTTTCTGTGGAAATGTGCCGACACATGTACCTAAAACATTATATGTCTGCACCAAAAGCAGACAACTTTTTTTTCATGGGATAATCAACCTGCAGCCATAGAGTTATATGGGACATTGTAACTTCAATGGCCGTTTTCTCAAAATGCATTTTTCTCCCACAGTGAAATAAAGTACACCCTTTAAAGTAGCACCTACAGACACAAAAAGTGTCTTCTACTCTACCAAGATTTTGTCAGATCGTGTTTAAGGATTTGTTGGTATCTTATTCCAAGCCTGATTTATTTAAAATTTAAACTAAAAAAATTAAGCAAGACTTCCAATTATTTTTTATATTTATAAATAACAAAATTCTGCATTTCATATTTTTAACTCATTATATTGCCTTATATTTATATCTATCTATCTATATACAAAGGCTGTGTCCCACCATAGTGGGGTAGCCTAGACAGGGCATACATTTTTGTTCCTTTCCCTCCTTCCTTCCTTTCCCCAAACCCTCCTTCCGTGACTTTTTTTTTTTTTTTTTTTTTTTCCCTTCGTTTGTACCAGCGTCCTTTCCATCACCATCACCACTCTCTTCCCACACTGGCGTCCACCCACCCCCCATCCATGCACTGGACAACCGAGAAGGCAGCCAGCGAACCCGAGCGGAAAAACCCCCAGGACCCGCCCCAGGCGGCACAAAGGGATGACCGGCCAGACCCAGAGCGTAAACCGGATCACCGCCAGCACCCAGGAGTCCTCCAGAGGACCACACAGGGACAGCACCTAGAGAGGGACGAGCACCCAAGCACACCTTCCGTCCATCACCATCACCGCTGTCGCCCCACTTTAAAATCCACTTCTCCCCCCTCTCCGAACATTTCTTCATATCCTATGTTGCCCTATATTGTGTATAATGTGTATGCTATTTATAATGTGTCTAAAATGCATTAAAAGAAGGAGGACATTGTCCTGCAAACCTAAGTGTAGGTGTTCAGCCCTCACTAAGAAATGATGCATTAAAAGAAAGGACATTGTCCTGCAGCCTAGGTGTAGGTATTCAGCTTGCCCTGACTAAGAAATGATGCATTAAAAACAATCCAAAACATTGGGAGAGGGTCCAGGTCCAGACCATCCGCAATCATCCCACTACAACAGCAGTAACAGTAATAACTAAAGGTGCACCTAGATAACGTCGCCCCCCTCCAGGTGCCCCCATCCACCATACAGAACCCCAAAGAACCCCGGATCCAGGCGGCCATCCGGACCACACCCCTAAGCACCAGCCAGCCGCCCCCTCGGCACCCCGAAACCAGACCTGGTGATACCACCCAAGCCCGCCAGCAACCCCCCAAACAACCCAGCACTCAGAACAAACCAGCACTCAGACGCCAGCACCACCCAAACGTCACCGGAGAGGCATGATGATGTTGGGGGAAAGGACACCTTGGTTTAAGGTCTAAGGACCGATCTAAAACCACACCACACTGCACCAGGGTCAGCTGCACAGCCCAGTGTGGGCACTTCCACAGCAGGGCCTCAGCCAAAGCTGGTTTCCCCCTGCCGCTTCATATCAAGACCCGTCCTCTACCACACCCATCCATTCATTCATACACAAACTCTCTCCATTCATCCCTGTCCTGAGCAGCCTCCCTCCCTTGCACCACAGTCATCCCTCTTGCATTCAACGCTCTTCTTACACCCTCTGTCCATCCCATTCGCGGTCTTCCTCTCATTCTCACTCCACTCACATCAGATTCATACACCTTTTTCACCAATCGCTCCCTTTCCATCCTCTCAACATGTCCAAACCATCCCAATGCCTTTTGCTCTGCTCTCTCAGCCAACTCTCGCAACACACCAGTTCTCTCTCGGATTTCTTCATTTCTCACACGATCCATGCGCGTCACACCACACATACTCCTCAGACATCTCATCTCAACTACATTCAACTTCCTCTTCTCCGCAACTTTCAAACTCCACGTTTCAGCCCCATACAATGCAGCAGGCACCACCACACCCTCATACAATCTCCTTTTCGCAACCATTCCCAGTGACCTACATTCAAACACTCTCTTCATTCCCCCCCATATCTTACGTACTTCATTCATTCTAAACTCTACCTCACCCCCTATTCCACCATCCACACCAACATGCGACCCCAAATACTGAAAACACTCTACCTCTTCCAACAACTCCCCATTTAATGCCACATTCAACCTACGTTCATCCTTTGACCTCGTGCACCTCATCACCTTACTCTTATTCACATTCACTCTCAGCTTCCTTCTATCACACACCCTTCCAAACTCCTCAACCAAACGTGCCAAGCTCTCCTCTGAATCAGCCACTAGTGCAGTATCATCTGCAAACAACAACTGATTCATGCTCCATTCGCTGCCATCAACATTCACCATGCTCACACCCTTACCTGACACTCTTGCATTCACCTCTTTTACCACACCATCCATATACACATTAAACAACCACGGAGACATCACACATCCCTGACGCAAACCAACCCTCACAGGAAACCACTCACTCGTGCTATTTCCCACTCTCACACACGCTCTACTGTTTCTATAAAAACTCTTCACACCTTCCAACAATCTACCATCGATACCATACAAACTCAACACAACCCACAACGCCTCTCTATCAATCCTATCATACGCCTTCTCTAAATCCATAAACGCCCAAAACACCTCCCTCCCCTTAGCCAAATACTTTTCACACACCTGTCTCACAGCAAACACCTGGTCCACACATCCTCTACCTCTCCTGAAACCACACTGCTCTTCACCAATCATACACTCAGTCCCCTCCACTACCCTGTTAATCAGCACTCTTCCATACACCTTGCCTACAACACTCAACAGGCTAATACCCCTATAACTACTACATTCATACTTATCACCCTTACCCTTGTACAGTGGAACCACACACGCACTCGTCCAGTCAAGTGGCACCTGCCCACTTACAAAACACACATTCAACAATCTCACACACCACTCGGTGACACTCGCTCCACCACACTTCAAACATTCCACAGTACACCCATCCACACCTGCAGCCTTTCCTGCTTTCAACTTTCCCACAGCTTGCTCAACTTCCTCTCTCGTAATCAACGCTTCATGTTCAACTCTCCCAGTACATTCAATCTGCTTTCCCTTCCATCCATCACAATCACAGCATCCCGATCTTCCTCCACATTCAACAGCCTCTCAAAATACTCCGCCCACCTCTTTCTTACAGCATTCCCCTCATTCAGCATCCTTCCATCCTCTGTTTTCACTTTCTCCTCCCTCCCAGACACTTCCTTTCGCACTCTTTTCACCTCCTTCCAAAACATTTTCTTGTTCTCCCGAAAATTGTCAGTCAACTGTCTGCCCCACCTTTCGTCCGCAGCCACTTTTGCCTCACGCACAGCTCTCTTTGCATCACTTCTCTTCTCCTTATAACACTCATACGACTCCCTGTCCTTTCTCTGCAGCCATACTTCATACGCACGTCTCTTCTCAGTTACAGCCAACCTTACATCCTCGCACCACCATTCACTTCCCTTTCTTACACCACCTCCAACACGTCTCACACCACACACTTCCTCTGCACACCCAACCACTGCACTCTTGAACTGTTGCCATTCTTCCTCCACACCAACAATCATTTGATCCTTCACCTCATTCCACCTGCCACCTATTTTCTCCTGATACTCACACACTTTCTCTCTGTTCTTCAAAACACTCACTCTCAAAACTTCTCTTGCATCCCCACTCTTTCTCGATCTCACCCATGGCATACCCACACGCAACCTTCCTTCCACCAAATAATGATCAGACATACCTTCACTCTCTCCCCTTCTCACACTTACATCCAACAATCTACTACATGCAACCTTTGAAACCACCACATAATCCATCAATGCTTTATCAATCACTCTTCCACCATCCTGCCTCACCCACGTATACTTATGAATCTCTTTCTTTCTGAACCATGTATTCCCAATCACCATCTCTCTCTCAAGGCACGTTCCTATCAGTCTCTCACCACTATCATTCTTTCCAGGTACACCATGCACACCAACAACACCCTCAATTTTCTCGTCACCCACTCTTGCATTCAGATCTCCCATCAACACTACATTCACATTTGCTCCAAATCCCTGCAGGCACTCATCCAAGTCATTCCAGAAGGACACCCTCTCCTCTTCATTCTTCTCACTGCCAGGACCATACGCACTCACGAACACCCACAACTCATTCAGAAATTTCACTTTCACCCACATCAGTCTTGGTGAAATCTCCTTCCATTCAACCACACATCGTCTCACCTCACAACTCACCAACAAGGCCACACCTTCTCTTGCTCTCCCACTCTCTACACCAGACCTTCTCCCACTCACACTTCCAAACACACACTCACCCTTCCCTTTCATCTTTGTCTCACTCAGTGCTAAGACACTCAATCTCCTTCTTCCAAACATCCTTCCAATCAGATCTCTTTTACTTTCATTCGTACTACACCCACGCACATTCAAGGACCCAATCTTTAGGGTTTGGGGAGACAACCTCCCCTTCCCTACTCAGCCCTGTCCGTTTCTAGGAAACAGTTACAGGGGAGAGGATTCCCAGTCCTCTCGCCCCGTCCCTTTTAGTCGCCTTTTACGACACGCAGGGAATACGGTGGTAGTATTCTCTACCCCCCTCTTTTAGGGGGGGGGGGGCCCTAACCACAGGCCAAGTCACAGTATGTACATTCAAAAATAGACTTCTTACTGTATACAAGCTTGCAACTCCATAAACCTGACTCTTATATGACCTGGCAGAGAGCTATTCCTTTGGCTATAATCTTCTACAGTATGACATAAAATTCAATCTATCTCCATGAAGAATGTTCCAAAGTATGGTTTGAAGAGTCTGTTTCCATGGAATCATACAGGTGACCTCTAGAAAGTCACATACTGTACCTTTAAACCTTGAAATACATCACAATACAGAAGACTTATATTCTAGAACTCAATGTTTTTAGCATGAATCAAACTTCAACAAGTTGAGCCTCTGCAACCTATGCTTCAGCTGCTTTGATAAAACAATTTAAAGGTACATTTTGTTGTTGTTGTTTCTGGTGGAGGGTCCATCACATACTTGTTTCTGTGGACCGGCTGGTTAGCTCAACTGGTAAGTCATGGACTTTCCCCCTGGGGGTTGTGGGTTCAAATCCCCCCCCAGGCAATGAGCTAACCAGTGTGGGTCCTTGGGCAAGACCCTTCACGGTACTGCCCCCCGGGCGCCGAAAAAAGATGGCTGCTCACTGCTCTTGAAAAGGATGGGTCAAATGCAGAAGTCAAATTTCTCCCGTGTGTCACTGTGTGTCATTGTGTGTGAGACCAATAAAGGCTTAAGCCTAAACTTAACTATGTCAGTGCTCTGCCTGGAATGTTCCACAGTATGGCATTAAACAGCTCTACCTTACATTTATTCCATTACAGGTGGTTTTATAGCTCAAAATTACCTAGAAAAACAGGCATTCTGACTGTGAGCAGGGTCGCCTCTCCACAGATCTGACCTGTAACTTGTTCAGGCTTGGTCTCCATGAAGATTTAAGCCAGGGTCAACTGGGATGCCGCCCGTCTTGTCCTGTCCATGGCCAGATATTCGATCTTCGTGGCACGGAACCACCACCTCCACGACGGCCGCGCAGCGGAGCACTGGCCCCTCTTCACAGCGCTCCTTCGCGCCCACGTCCACCATCTCCACTCCGCAAGAGAAACGGAGTTTTGCGACACCTTCACCCCAGACAATACGCTTTTCTCCATCTCCCGAACCGGTTCCCCTCGGTTGGACTTCTGACCCCTACCCCCCTCCGCTGTCCCCCCCTGGACCCTGTCGCCTGGACCTTCCCTGGACGCTGCATCGCCCTTGCTCTCCCCCAGACCCCCTTTCTTCACCTGGGAAAAGCCCTTTGGTCCTCTACACTTCCCCTGTTTCTCTTAGCCCTTGTGCCCAGTGGTGTTTATTCCCGTGCCCACATCCCCTGATGTGTCTCCTGAGTGCTTTGCGAATGTTGTTGTGGTGTTAATATATGTACCTTGTAATAGTAAAAGATAAAAAAAAGATTGAAGCCAGGGAGTGAAACACTCCAGACAAAGCAATAACAAATCCACAGGGGAAAGCATTTGATGGACCCTCAACCAGAAAATTTCAAATACCCTATTGCAATACTCACAAGGTTTTAAGCATCTAACTTGTTTGAAAAGTCTGAAGAATGCATTCAATTATACACACCCATCCAGCGAGACCTCCATATCTTATAATTAGCATAAAATACTTTTTCAAAATAACATGCATATTCCCTCCATATAAACGCTGGTAACAGGAAGCGTGAGGAGGAATAATAACACATTTGGTGTAATTGCTGGGAGCTGTCAGTCTGCTGCCTCGGTGTCTCCGTGATGAACAAGCCAGGGATAATTTGAGTTAATGAAAATGAAACAGGCATCAAAATTCCTCTTTCAAAACGATACGCTGCGATTAAAACCGGGAGGGGGGGCTGTGGTGTCATTTCACACTTCTGAAATGACCGTGCAGCCTGTACATTACATGCAAAAATAAGAATATTTTTGGGCTATGAGACGTTCACACACTAGTTAGCATGTTAGAAAATGATATGGGACACTTAAGCTCTTTAAAGAGGGGAATTATGCAAAATAAGACTTTTATTTTAACTTACTGCCATGTGATAAATGTGATTCACTCATCAAAAACACTCCTGAAGAGGTTTTAGATGTCATCCATGCATGTTTAAGTAATGTAGTGATCTCTCCCGAGCTCTATTCAAACTTTCTTTATGATTATTTTCAGATTCTGTCCAAAAGTCCCCCCACAAGCCAAGCCACCCATGCTCCCACACGATAATTCTCCATAAATGTACAAAAACATGATACAAAACTGTACACAGCAGCTTGACAAACTTGATGCGATGTGCAGTAGATTGAGTTGTGATAACGCTGTGAAGGGGGAGTGACTTAGCGTGGAGAGCAAAGGGAGGGGAACATAGAACATCAGTAGTGAAAGTTAAACTTATAAAACATGTTAATATGTTGTTTTTCAGGGAATATAACATAAACAAGGTAACATGGTGATCTAAAGATGTTATGTGTTAACAGTTAATACCTCATAGAAGTAAAATGTTGTTTATCTAACTTTTCACTGGTTTTCTACTGTTTTCTTGATTCTCTTGTTTGTCATTTACATTCTAAATAGCAGAGTTGTAGAATTTTTTATTTGTTGTCAAACTTTAGCAGCTCTTTCACATTTTGTGAAATGTGTTTGTGCTTTTACAGAAGAAAATGTCTCACCATTGACACTCATTAAAGCCCCAGTGTGTAGGATTCGTGGCGCATAGGTGGATGGTGCTATTGCACTTTCTGTTTTAGCTACGGCAGACCTCGAGGAACCCGCGTGCCGCTACTGTAATAAAACGCAGTCCCGTTTTTTTTTTTGTTTTTTTTTTTCTCATGAAAACACACATTCCCGATCATGTACCATGACACTCTACACATCAAATGAAACCTTACAGTCTCCTCTTTTTGACTATGCAATTCATTTCCCGGCAAAACAATCACTCCCCGAGCACATGGGGCTTTTATACGGAAAAGCACAAAACGAGGTTAGCTTACCTTAGAATGCTTTGCACAGGTCAAACTCTGTATTTCACCAATTTGTCCGTAAGGATCCAGCGAATAAAATCCAGTAAAACAATTTAGTCCAAAACACGTGTTAGATCTATTACGACGTCTGATCCGGCAGCATGCTTGTGTTGTTTACCCAAAACCACGAGCCTTGCCGAAGGCGAAGGCGGAGCCCAAATGTCCTTCTGCGGCTCTCGTATTCAAAATGGCTGCCTCTATATGGGGAAGATCCCCCTTTTATGTGACTATATCTAAGTCCAAAAGAATACTTTGATTTCATGATGGAAGTGAAAAGGCTTGGAAAACAATGTATTTTTGAATGGGTATCTTCAATTTCAGTAATTAACGGGTAAAAATCTTACACACTGTCCCTTAAAAATTTTTTTTTATTGAAATATTGATGATGTGACGTCATCACCTTTACATGTCTATGAGCTGATGATATATTATAAAGGTACATTGAACTAAAAACTTGCAATCCAAAGGGTCCGTCAAATGCTTGTTTCCATGGAGATGTTATTTCTTTGTCTATAATGTTTCATGAGGCATGAGAGACCAAACCAGACCAAGTTACAAGTCAGATCCGTGGAGATGTAACCCCGCTCACAGTTAGGGATTAGGGGGGGTGAAATTTTTCACCAAGGGGGGGTGGTGAAATTTTTCACTAGCGGGGTGGGGGGGCGGAAAGGAACCCATAATCATTCAATAATTCAATAATACACAGGATATATGTTATCACACACGTACACACACACACACCTTAGTCCTGGTTTAGTCTTGGTTTAGTCCTGTTTTTTTGGCGTATCGGTGCGTAATTATGCTGCAACATGATTGGAAGCTGGAGCGCAGTTCGGCCTATGATTGGCTCTTGGGCACTGGCCATTTTGACTAAAAAACGGCGAAATTCGCCAAAAGTTTAGGGATTTTCATGCCTGATTGATAAAATGCCATAAGGGATGGAAGAAGGGATGCCCGTTTTAGATGCCCCCCCCCCCCTCAACTCGAGTACTGTCTGTACATATATATTGTATAATCAGTTCTTGTGGTCAAAGTAAGTCTGCTGTCTAACGTCTGCATCTGAAGCATTTTATCATCCAATAACCAGGAAGTACAGTTAGCAGTTAGCATGCTAGCTGCCGTTAGGATTACGTGACAGCAACATTCCGCTCCGACCTCTAAACGTTTGTGAAAAGCCCTTCTAGACTCATCGCTGCGAATAATCACGATGTTCAGAATGCATAAGGTAAGTGAGGAATAACACTGGACAGCTGTAAACCATTTGTTGTTTTTCAAGACAGTAAAAATCAGATCCTACAGCACCCATAACATGCTAAATAATGTGTTTGTGGTATAAGATATTCTGGTTTTGATAACATCTGCATATAAACTGTACTGTGGGGTCCATGCATATTGCTTTCTGAGATACTATCACTGTAATGTCTATGCAGTTTCTTTTGGTATTGGACATTGTAATATAGTGTGCAGATATGAGAATGAAACCGCTAGCGAGGCATTTTCGCCCAGGGCTAGTAATAACGCTATACTGAATAAAATAATAAAAACTCGCAGTCCTAAAATTTTATATTTAGTTGTTAACACCTTGGAAAATGTAATAAAGGACTATCCAAAGATTTAAGGCTAAATGGTATTTGATATGAAAAATATAAAACCATACATTAGAGAACAATAACAATATTTGAAAAGTGGGATGAAATATTAAAGGGCCTGAATTACACTATTTTCTGGTTTTATAATGTTGTTTCTTCATTAAAAACATACAAAACATACAAACCCTGTATGTTCTCTCAAACAGAAAACATGCTAATCCACCTTGTGATGTCATGTGGTAATACAGGAAGTATTCCTGTATGACTGTGTTTTTAAAATCTATACACTTTCGCTAGAATAATTTGAATAGTGTCTCCAGGTATATTTTTGAGGAGGAAACAACATTCTAACATGGCTTGAAGCTCAAAAGAGTCAATTTGGTGTAATATAGGACCTTGTTAGATTCTGTGTATCATGCCTCTCCGAGGTTCATCACAAACTGTAACCCTCGCACACACCACTGTGAACTTTACACACGTGAGGGTTTGCCAGCACTGGAGACTCGTAGGCTCACTCACTGGTATATGTTCAATTATAAGGGTATTCAGCGCCTGCTCCCCTCATATCTGTGTGAATATCTTCAACCAAGAGCAACTGGACATTATTCTTTACGCTCTCAGGAAGCACTGCTGCTGACTGTGCCAAGAAGCTGGTAAAGGTAATCTACAAAAAGACTGGAAACTAAAGGAACTGGTCTCTATAGGACAGTTTAAACTCTTGCTTAAAGGTTTAGAATTGAAATCTACGGTTTGTAAATGTTTTTAATTCTGAAACATTTTATTGCTTGTAATTGCTTAAATTGTTTTTGAAATGGTTTTGTAATTGTATTGATCTGTGCCGCTGTCTTGGCCAGGACTCCCTTGAAAAAGAGATTATTAATCTCAATGGGACTTTCCTGGTTAAATAAAGGTTAAATAAAAAAATTAAAAAAAAATTACACAAGTTGCACTGTGAGATCTATTATTTTATTCTTGAAGTGTTCTTTATATCTAGTCTCTTATATCCCTGGGTTTTAAGTCTTACTGTGGGAACCGTCTCACCTCACCATTTGTTTCACCATTTGTTGTATACATCAAATGTGGCTATAGGTTATAAAAGGCTGTAAACTAACTTGGGGTGTGAGACAGGGTGCTGTAAACAGCTAATGCTACATTTACTGTGGGGTTGTGTTGTGACAGTTGTTTGCCTCATGAGAAACTTACAAGGTCCCTCCATAGGGGGTGTCATGGGAATTCCTCTGTCTGATTGGCTGACCTCACTATTGGACACTCTGCATAGTTAAACTATTCTCTGATAGGGTAGCTGTTGCTGATGTCATAAATATTCAACAGTGTACTGTATTTAAAGACAGCCCCTTGTGGTCATTGTGTGTGTGTGATCTGCCCCCACTGGGGAGGTCCCTCTTCACGTCTCTCTGCTAAGCTGACAACATGAATGCTGAAGATGCCCGATGTCACCATTTTGTTTGTATTCTGCTATTTTTACATTAAAATGCTGAATAACCTCAATTTCGACTAATGCCTTCCTTCAGACCTCCTTCTGACCCATTTTTGAAACTGACAGCACGCAGCACGCAAAATAAATGATTACATCATATCTGTGCATATATTTTATAAAGATAAGTATTGGAATTTAATGGTGCGTATGTATTTTCTGATGGATGGTCTCTCACCTGCTTGTCTCAATGGAGATGGTATTGCTTTCCTGAAATGTTCCACAGTACACATTTACGGTGCGCAGACACTGGGGGTGATGTGGGTTAAGTGTCTTGCCCAAGGACACAACCACACCATTCAGGACACCATTCATCCGTGGGATGAAGGTTGTCACACCAGCCAACCTGTGGGGCAGTGGATCTGACCGCTCCACCTATGATGTTTATGTGGAGAGCAGGATTTGAACCGCCAACGTTCAGATCAGTGGACAAACGCTCTGCCAACTGAGCTACAGCTATTTTCACTGCTACCTTTAATTGGGCTCATCTCTCCACAGATCTGACCTGTATCTGTAACTGTAGCTTGGTGGTCTACATATACATTTAATGCCACACTACAGAACATTAGCAGATTGCACCTTTAAGAACTTTTTACAGAACATTGATCCTCTATACTTCAAGGTCATTGCGTATCATTTGGAGCATTTTGCAAAGAAGGAGCGTCCATAAAGCACAGCTGAGTGAGTGACAGTATTACACAGTAACACAAGCTCTACATCACAGAGCTGTTAGCCACCGTTAGCTGTTCACACTCTGACAAGACTGCCTGCCTCAGTACCTATCATCTTTATAGACACTGTTCTCCTGCACTAAAGTTTACAGCCCACTATGTCTTATCCATCCGGGAGGAGTGCTCTCTGCCACAGGTGAGACGCACTGACAAAATGTAGCAGAGATGGTTTGAAAGGTCCCATACACTCTGCGATTCTGTTTTGAAAATGCTTTTGGACACCTTTGCCATTGGTATGTTTTATTTTATACAAAAATGTCCACTTTTTAACGTGTTTCCTTGAAGATAGAACTGCTCTGCCTGTAGTGTTCTATACAGACAATGTGACATGATATGAAGCCCTGTGATGTCATCCATAGACACATAATTGTTAGACATGGCGTTAGCAACCAGTCGAGACAGTCCCCCAATGGATGAATAAACAAGAGGAAGTCAGCTGGTACCAACCAATTTTCTCCAGGGAGATGTTATTGTGTTATCTGGAATGTTTCACACGTATTATCACCGTATTGAAGGTCCCATGGCATGAAATTTTCACTTTCTGAGGTTTTTGAACGTTAATGTAAGCTCCCCTACCCTGTTTAGGCCCCCCCATGGTTAAAAGTTGCGAAATGTCTAAACTGAGCATTTGCGATCCTTTTCTGCGTTACAAAAAATCGGAGCTCAAACGGGCGATTTTGAACAAGGCACCTTATTGACGTCAGATCGAAAAAAGAAATGCAAATGCAGTTCCACCCCCGTCTGTCTCTACTCAGCGTCTCTGTAAATCATACCCAGAGAGTTTGGACTGCGAATGCGCTAGGCAATGCGGAATGCGTTTTTTTATTTGCCTGGAGGCACGTCCGAGTGTTTCTAGGCTTGGAAGTCCTTTATCTGAGCCTCTGGACCTTTGAACAGCAGTGGTTTAATTTTATTTTCTGTGGAAATGTGTTTATTTTTCAATGGAACGCTTCAAATCTCTCCCCCCGTGCAAAAACACGGAAATGAATCAGCTGAGAGCTGAGAGCGAGAGCGGAGAGTTTGTCCACGCCCCCACCCTCTACTATAGGCCAGCTCTTTTCTCCTCATTTGCATTCAAGCAACAACGCCCATTATGGAGTGTTCAGAGAGAGAAAAAATACTCTTTCTCATCTTATTTCTGTTTCTCATGCACTGAGTGTTGATTTTGAAGAAGGATTCATTTACAGTATTAGGGAACCATTAAGGAGCCATATAAAAGCATCAAGAAGTACCATGTCATGGGATCTTTAAACATTTCTATCTCCATGGAGACCAAACCAGACCAAGTTACAGGTCAGATCTGTGGAGAGGCAACCCCACTCACAGTCAGAATACCTGTTTTTCCTAGGTATTTTTGAGCTATAAAACCTGTAATTTAATAAACTAATATTTAAAATGTGACAGAGTGGCTATGGAGCGTTGTTTTGTGGTTGTGTGATTGACCGTTATCTTTGACATTTTTTCTGTAACAACACAAAACGTGGCACTGCACACACCCGTACCATTAGGATGACCCGCTCCAAATTTTAAATCGGTTGGATGAGTGGTTCGAGAGTTATGCGTGAAACAGACGAACAAACACGCAGACAGACAAACATTCCCTTGCATTAATAGACAGATATAAGGTAGAGCTGTTTAATGTCATAGTGTGAAACTTTTCAGATAGATCAGTTACTCTTATCTCCACGGAGAAAAGTATTTGATGGACCCTCCACCAGAAAAGTTACACAGTCACCTTTAAAATAATAGCAAAAAAGAAGAGAGGTCAGAATTAAACTAGGTAATGAGGAACATCTCCGGACAAGTTAATTTAAGCATGCAGCAGTAAGGACGTATGGACATAAAAGATGCTCAGGGTTTCTATCTATGACATCACAATCCTGGGAATGTCAAGGTCATAAACAAAGTGTTTTTTGAGGCTCAAAGGCAAAAGACTTTTATAGAGGATTAATGAAACCAGTGATGAAAAAGGTTCATTTAAAGTCACTGTTGAGTATGCAAACCATTTGGTGTTTTACTATTAGATAATAGTTCTAATTAGCGTGTTCACACGCTCACACGGCATTTCCCACACAATTCAGAGACTAAAATAAGTGTTTTCTGGTGACCCAGCCATTGTCCAGGTCTGTCAGCACTGACCGCCGCGGTATCTGCAGCTACTCCGCGTTAGACTGGAGACGGAAAAACACAGCCGAAGCACACACCACGCTGCGTAACAGGGGAACTGCCTTCCTGGTGCGTGTCTTGTACTTCTGGTATACGAGCCGTTTTAGTCATTGTGTTTATTGTCTTGTTTATCAAATGTTTTATGTTCACTGCAATTTCAAATCCTGTGTGTGCAACCTGTACATATAGTTTTTGACAATAAACCTGACTTTGAACAGCTAGCCAAGTGATTGAGTTGTAGCATTTTTTTTGTTTTTGTTTTAACCTTCATTTAACCAGGGAAATCCCATTGAGATTAAAAACCTCTTTTTCAAGGGAGCCCTGACCTAGAGGCAGCAAAAAGACAATTAAAACACAATTAAAATGACATATAAATTAGTTTAAATTACATATAAATTAGTTAAAACAGGTACAATTTATGGAGGCTGTCTCAAGAGCTCTCAGTCTGGATTTAAAGTCATTCAACAAGATAAATTCTGTTAATTTCCAGTCCTTTTGTAGCTTGTTCCATGTCGAGGGGGCAGAGAAGACAAAAGCCCTTTTTCCCAACTCTGTGCGAACAAACGGAACAGAGAGCAACAACTGATCATTCGAACGCAAACCATAAGAATCAACACTTCTCTGTGTGATTAAGTTACATATGTAGGAGGGAAGTAGTCCAAGCATGGCCTTGTAGATAAAGGTGTACGAATGAGTCAACCTCCTAGTGGACAAAGAAGGCCATCCCACTCGAGAGTACAGTTCACAGTGGTGGGTCAAGGCCCTACAGTTAGCAATGGGCAGAGATTGGGAATTTCACGTCCATATTTTTAATGCCGCTGAGCTGTGGAAAGACATAATTGTATTTTTCAGCAATAAAAAGAACTGTAATTGAAGAAATGCAAAATGTATGATAATAACTTGGCTCCAGGTTTTGTAGGAAAGAACGAGTCCAGTATCATTAAGAACGGACAGCGACAGAGGAGCGGCTGAAAACGCGCGGTGCCTGCATTATCTAACCGATTTTCTGGGCACAGAAGCGCTGTGCGTGAGAAATGCCATGTGTGGCGTGTGAGCGTGTGAACATGTCGAATTGCGTGTGTCACACTCTCAATGCGTGAGACTTGAGAGCCCTGGTTAAATGTCATTGTTGCTTGAATGCAAATGAGGCGAAAAGAGCTGGCCAATAGTAGAGGGTGGGGGCGTGGCCAAACTCTCCGCTCTCTGCTCAGAGCCCTCAGCTGATCCATTTCCGTGTTTTTGCACGGGGGAGAGATTTGAAGCGTTCCATTGAAAAATAAACACATTTCCACAGAAAATAAAATTAAACCACTGCTGTTCAAAGGTCCAGAGGCTCAGATAAAGGACTTCCGAGCCTAGAAACAATCGGACGTGCCTCCAGGCAAATAAAAAAACGCATTTCGCATTGCCTAGTGCATTCGCAGTCCAAACTCTCTGGGCGTGATTTACAGAGACGCTGAGTTCAGACAGACGGGGGTGGAACTGCATTTGCATTTCTTTTTTCGATCTGACGTCAATCAGGTGCCTTGTTCAAAATCGTCCGTTTTAGCTCCGATTTTTTGTAACGCAGAAAAGGATCGCAAATGCTCAGTTTAGACATTTCGCAACTTTTAACCATGGGGGGGGCTAAACAGGGTAGGGGAGCTCACATTAACGTTCAAAATCCTCAGAAAGTGAAAATTTCATGCCATGGGACCTTTAATTAATTTGAATATATTTTTTGTACAATTTCTGCAATTTTGAATAATCGATTGAAAGAGTAATTGCATTCACGCTAAAACAAATGAACTGAATGCCAGTATCTCACGTTATATTGGCAGTTACCGATGTAGCCATGCTAGCGCTAATGTACTTGCACCACAGCTCCCCCTCTGGTCATTTGAAGAGAAAGCCCTAGCCTCAGGGCCAGCTTTACAACATGCATGGGGTAGTATTGATTCCCCCTGTCTCCCAGTCAAAAACACACATATTTTAACATAAATTGAATACAGCCTTACACAGGATTTGAGTGCATGGTTTTAATGACTGAGGTAGTAGTAGTAGCAGTTGAATTTATTCCATGTTTTGCCATTAGCAGCTGAACACCTGAGGGGTGACCACTGTTTTGTAGGACCTGTCCCAGGCATTACGGTAATTACTCATATCTTTTCCAGAGCAGAAAAGAGGCCAGAGCTAATGAATGCTAATAAAAACACGATTCTTACAACCATAAAGTGTTTATCAAATTTTGTAAAGGAGATTATATGCATAAGATTCTTTTGGTTGTCTTTTCCATAATTTGTTCTGTTATGTGATATTAACATTTCTATTCGATAAAAAATGATTTCCTTTAGTTTCTACCTGAGGAACATCTGATTTTAGGAGAGGGTGTAACAGTCATTCTGTGTCTCAGGCTACTTTGGCATTCATCAATCAGAATTCACACATTTAACATAACATGTAATTTATGTAATCAACTACATTTTGACTTTTGTTTGTAGATGGAGCTATATATTTGTAGCTGATATACCAGTCTCACATTTGTACATTTTTCCTAGCTATTGCTGTGTGTTAAACATGGTTAAACAAAATTTACATTGTGTAACTAGTATTTTTTATTATTGTTTGAGACCTGCTGAAAAGGGTGAGGGTTTATAATTTGAGCAAATAAAATATATAAACAAAAACAGCAGAGAAAATAAATATACTTTGACTTTAAGTACATTTTAAATGTGTACTTTACTTTTTTGGTAGTGCTCTGGTATCAAT
Organism: Paratrypauchen microcephalus; assembly: GCA_036785185.1. Lineage (NCBI taxonomy): Eukaryota > Metazoa > Chordata > Actinopteri > Gobiiformes > Gobiidae > Paratrypauchen > Paratrypauchen microcephalus. The sequence continues at coordinate 4,107,049 of JAVJIX010000083.1, read as the reverse complement.
ACTTTTACTTAAAGGTTGTATGGAGGCAGGGCTCTCAAGTCTCACGCATTGAGAGTGTGACACACGCAATCCGACGTGTTCACACGCTCACACGCCACACATGACATTTCTCACGCTGATTTCTTTTTTTCTTTTTTCTTTTTTTTTTTGTGCCCAGAAAATCGGTCTGTGTGGCTTTGTTTATGCAGGCTCCGCGCGTTTTCAGCGAAAAAACTCCCCCTGAGCCTCAGTCCTGGTGCCACGTCTCCTCTGAGACGCACCGACTCCGGTCCCAATGTCTCCGTCTGTGCGTAACGTGTCCCCCCCGACGGCTTACGCGCGGAATACGCGTGGCCCAGAGCCGAACTGCCCATGGTGAGACGCGGTGAGACGCGGTGAGACGCGGTGAGACGCGGTGAGACGCGGGCCCGGTGCATTAACCAGACTCTTACATGAATCCGTTAAAAATGTCCCTCCTCCCCGCCCCTCTCAGCGCGATGATAAAACAAACTGAGAACCATCAGGTAATAACTTCATTTATATAACTCTCATTAGTTGCTTTGTAGTTTAAGTTTGCTCTTTAGACAAACAGGGCTCTCAACACGCAATTCGACTCACACGGCATTTCTCACGCAATTCAAGCCCCCCCCGCGCTCCTCGGGAAACATTTTTCACTCGCACCCCCCCCCCGTCCTCGGAAATTACAGTCTCACGCACGACCCCGCTCAAAACTTGAGAGCCCTGTATGGAGGATTTTTTTTTTAACTGTCAATGATGGCATTATAGATATGCAGAAGCCTTATAATTATGATGACCAAAAAAAAAAATCCATCAACTGTGGACGTGGTGGGGCCAGATAAACATTAGCCAATAGATAACGAGGCTACCTCGTAGCTAGACGCTGTTTGCTCAACCAACGCAGCGGTTCTTAGTGGCTTTTTTCCAATTGTATTTACCTCACAAAGCTTGTTGCGATGGCAAACAAGAATCCACTACCAGTTAATCATAAAAGAAAGTCAGTTATTGGGGTTGCTGAAAGAAGAAGAGAAGGGGAAAAGGAGCAAAGCTAAATTACGGTGATTCTGGCGGTACAGTGGCTGAGTGGCTAACGGTCATGCTTCACAGCAAGAAGGTTCCAATCCCCGGGGTTCTGCGTGGAGTTTGCATGCATGGTCTGGGTTTGATCCCCGGGTCGGCCGAGCCTTTCTGTGTGGAGTTTGCATGTTCTCCCCGTGTCTGGGTGGGCACTCCGGTTTCCCCCATCAACCCAAAAACATGCACCATAGCTAAAATCCTCCAGCTTAGGTCCTGACCAAACCAAAGCACGAAGATCATGGAAATGGTCCCCGGGCGCAGTAATGTGCTGCCCACTGCTCCTAATAACAGGATGGGTGAAATGCAGAGAAGAATTTCTCCTGTGTGAGATAAATAAAGTTACTTCTTCTTCACTTCTTCTTCTTCTTGGAGATTCCTTCTAGCCATGGCGTGCACTGAAGCAGAGGGTCTAAAGACTGGCGTGTTGGCCGCTAAATTACTTCTGGACAGGTAACTTCTGCTTATCATTTGAAAACGTACAGTATACTGTAGTTACAGGAGGAACAGCGATTCTGAACGAACACCGGGTCTAAACAAGCAGCGTAAGTGTAAGGAGGAGGCTACTTAGGGAGCTGTGGGGGAGGGGGGCAGTTTCACGCATGTGCAACATTTGAAAAAGGACAAAGACACTGGATTTCAACTTCCTTGGAAAGTCCTCTATACAACTTCTACAGTAGTAGCCATTGTTTTTTTCCCATGTTTCCGTGACTGGACCTGACTGCTCCTTGATTCGTCTGTGGCTGGTCCGTGCAGATAATGTATCCCCCGCAATGACGTAGTCAACGCAGCCCTGAATGGTGACGCCCCTTAGCAGCCTGTGTGAAAGCCATTTGCACTCCCTCATTTTTCCACAGGGAGGAGCTGTGATTGTCTCCTGGCCCGTTGAAAAACCTCCTGATAGCCCCTAAACACTCGATAGGCAACATTTAGATGCATTGACTGCATTTAATGATTACATAAGATACGCGCTGATAGTGGTTGATTGTCTGTTTCATGTGTGCGTGTGCGACTGGACTTGGGGAAGTGACCGCAGTTCAGGAGACATCGCAATGCCGTGGCAAACAGATGCATTTGTGCACTTTTATTAGGCAAAATTCAACCACATGTCGCGGTAGACCTGCTCTGTGCGGACACAGTAGCATAAATTTAGATTAGTTTTTGCTTCGCATTTCGTCTTGATCTTCTAATCAGAGTGCATTGAGGAGGAGCCTGTGCGCTTTGAGCGGAGAGGAGCGAGAGCGTGAAAAGGCGAGGAGCGGCGTGCTGACGTGAGGCGGACGGACAGGTAGGATGTTTTATAAAGTTTTATAAAACTTTTACCGTAAAAGTTTATTGCTAATGGCAGCAGCCGTAATGAAATATGATCGCACTCGTCACACTACAGATCGCGTTCGACGTATTGAGCACCCCTGTGTTAAAATGTAGGCTATGATTTTTATAGCTGTAGCAGTTGAATTCCTTGTGATAGCCTATTGAAATTGAATGGGCAGCTTGCACATTCCATCCAAACGAGCTGTTACGCATTACAAAAGGGTAGCGCCATCTCATGGCAATACCCTGGAATTGAAGGACTGGGCGTGTGTAGAAGTACCATAGGAGAGGGAGGGGGGAACAGCCTTAGCTGGCGGCCGCATGGCGTTAGCTGGACAGAGCACGGAAGTGGCAGGGCGTGCGACTGGAATGGGAAAAAATCAGTGGCTCCTAGTGTAAGTAACAAAATTGAGAACATGTTCAACCACTGAATGTAGAAAGTTGACATACAAGCATCAGTAAGCGCCAATCTATATACTTTTACTTTTCCGTTACTGTTCCAACTTCATGTATCACAAAATAACCTTAAAATCTTGCACAATTTTACACTCGTAGACAATCTTGAACCAGCAATGCTCCTCTTCCTTATCATGTAATTTCCTGCTTGGTAGAAGCCCCTGCTGCACACTGTGAGCTCGGCTCTTGTACCTCTCCTCGCACTCACCACAGCACGACAATCGGACTTCCAAATTTCATTTCTCCATTAGCACGTGCACAACAATTTCACAGCACAGCAATCCCGTGCTAATGAACTTCCTCTCACAATTAAGGCTGATTTCCTGCAGAGGGCCCACCGTGCATACAGGTGCCAAACTCTCTCTTCAAACTCTCTCACTGTGGCCTGTTCAAGTGTGTTGGGATCTGAAATATGGGAAACTTTTGGAGAAATACAGGGTTAGAAGGTTAACTGCAAAATAAGACCTCATGGTGACTGGATATTTAGTTGTTTTTAATCTAATCTTGAAGGTATATTATGCAAAACTGACGCTTTAAGTCATGTCATCATGCTGCTACCTCCTCAAAAACATAATATAGCTGTGTTTTGTTTGATTCACTCAGGTCATAGCTATTTTTTAACTTTATTTCAGTAGAGATTCAGCAGTGGAGAACCTACTGTATCACCACACCACATCACAAGGTGTGAAGAACAGCCTAAGTATGCAGGATTTGTCTGTTAAATGTGTGAATGAAACAAAACCATGTCAATACTGAGGACATATATCATAGTGTTTCATTTTGAGCACATTCTTGTTTTAGTCACAGAATCTGGCAACACAAAGTGAAGAGCTCATTTTGCTTTCTTATGGGGGGAAAAAATCTACTTTGCAATTGTTATCTGTAAAATCCCTTAGATTTAAACAAGTTTATATGAGGACACGGGTGAAAAAAAAAAAAACATTTTATTCCACTCACCAAAACACAGTGAATTACACAACCACACGCCAATGCATTCATTTGAGTAGTTGGCTACATCAGTCCATTTGCATTTGGATGGAGTGACTAAAAATGTAGGTGGGCACATTAACATAAATTGTAGGTTTGACTGGGAAAGAAATTCAACTAAAATCAGTCAATTTCTGCTTGACAAATTTTTTTTGGAAAAAGGAAAATATAAGAACACAGCTAAATCAACCCAGGTCTGAAATGGGACTATCAGGACTCGAGTAGTGATTAAGATTAAGCCTTTATTGGTCTCACACACAATGGCACACGGGAGAAATTTGACTTCTGCATTTGACCCATCCTTTTCAGGAGCAGTGAGCAGCCATCTTTCAGCACCCGGGGAGCAGTACCGTGAAGGGTCTTGCCCAAGGACCCACACTGGCTTGCTCATGAGGGGATTTGAACTCAGGTCCTCCTGGGGAAAGTCAGTGACTTACCAGTTGAGCTAACCAGCCGGTGATCGGCAATACGAGTGAATTTAAATGGTCAAATGGGAAATCTTTATATAGCGCTTTTCCACCTTCAAGGCACCCAAAGCGCTTTACAACAAGGAACCAATCACCCATTCACACACACACACACATTCACACACCAGTGTACGCAGACACTGGGGGCGAGGAGGGTTAAGTGTCTTGCCCAAGGACGCAATGTGTGGGAGCTGGAATCGTACCAACCAACCTGTGGGTCAGTGGATCTGACCGCTCAACCACTGATGTTTCTTATGTCAAGAGCGGGATTTGAACTGCCAACCTTTGGATCAGTGGACAAACACTCTACCAACTGAGCTACTGCCGCCCATTTAGTTCCAATTTGATACAATGGCAGGTATCGTCATATTTATACTAATAACAATGAAGTTTGTTTTAAAATGTATTCAAATATTTTTGTTTTACCCAAAATTGATTCTCTGATGAGTTTTAAGCCATGTTCGAATGTTGTCACATCCTCAAAAAAACAAAACATACCTGGGTTGACTTTTGTTTCATTTACACATGCTTAAATGTCCCATGGCATGAATTTTTCACTTTCTGAGGTTTTTGAACGTTAATGTGAGCTCCCCTACCCTGTTTAGCCCCCCCCCTAGAATCATTTAAACAGTTGCGAAATGTCTACCAATCTCCGCATTTGCAGCTATCCAATGTACTGCGTTAGAAAAAAAAGGTAGCTCAAACATGGTACTTTTGAACAATGGAAACTCCTTAATGGTTCAGCTAAAAAAGTAAATGAAATGCAGTTCCACCCCCGTCTGTCTCTACTCAGCGTCTCTGTAAATCACGCCCAGTGTTTGGACTGCGGAGGGAGCTAGATGCGAAATGCGTTCCATTGAAAAATAAACACATTTCCACAGAAAATACAATTAAACCACTGCTGTTTCAGATAGGCTCAGATAAAGGACTTTATCTGAGCCTGTGGATATCTGAAACAGCAGTGGTTTAGTTTTATTTTCTGTGGAAATGTGTTTATTTTTCAATGGAAGGCTTCTCATCTCTCCCTCCGCACAAAAACACGGAAGTGGGTCAGAGCGCACAGGCACAGTTGAGAGCTGAGAGCAGAGTTTGGCCACGCCTCCACCCTCTACTATAGGCCATCTCTGTCCTCCTAATTTGCATTCAAGCAACAACGCCCATAATGGAGTGTTCCAGAGTGACATTTATGACTCTTTCTCATCTTATCTCTCTTTCTCATGCACTGAGTCTTGATTTTGAAGAAGGATTCATTTACAGTATTAGGGAAACATTAAGGAGCCATATAAAAGCATCAAGAAGTACCATGTCATGGGATCTTTAAGGTAAAATGTACTGTAGCTGTTAACTTGAAAACCATCACTGCATCGCAAGGTGGAAGAGAGCATTTTGAGTTTTGGATATGTAGACAGCCTAATAATAAATCAATCAAACATGTGCAAATGAAACAAAACACAACTTCAGGTATGTTTTTGATGAGGTATCAACTGCACAACATGTCTTAAAGGGACAGTGTGTAAGATTTTTACCCGTTAATTACTGAAATTGAAGATACCCATTCAAAAATACATTGTTTTCCAAGCCTTTTCACTTCCATCATGAAATCAAAGTATTCTTTTGGACTTAGATATAGTCACATAAAAGGGGGATCTTCCCCATATAGAGGCAGCCATTTTGAATACGAGAGCCGCAGAAGGACATTTGGGCTCATCCTTCGCCGAGGCTCCTGCTAACAGCTGCTCAGCCGCGCTGCATATGGCTCCCCCCTTCCCCCCTCCCCTTCCCCTTCTCTCCTTTGCTCCTCTGCTCCCATATGCAGCCAGGAGCGAAGGAGAGAAGGGGAAGGGGAGGGGGGAAGGGGGGAGCCTCGTGTAAAGAAGCATGCTGCTGGATCACACATCGTAATGGATATAACACGTATTTTGGACTAAATTGTTTTATTGGATTTTATTCGCTGGATCCTTATGGACAGATTGAGACCAAGTTTATGATGAAATACAGAGTTTGACCTGTGCAGAGCCTTCAAAGGTAAGCTAAGTAAGCTAAGTTTTGTGCTTTTCTGTATAAAAGCCCCATGTGCTCGGGGAGTGATTGTTTTGCAGGGAAATGAATTGCATAGTCAAAAAGAGGAGACTGTAAGGTTTCATTTGATGTGTAGATTGTCATGAATCATGATCGGGATTGTGTGTTTTCATGCGAAAAGAAAAAAAAAAAAGTGTTTTATGTATACAGCGGTTCGTGCACGCGAGCTGGCGGCGCTACGGCGCGCCCGGGTGACCCTCGTGGTCTGCCATAGCCAAATGAGGAAGTGGAATAGCTACTAACCACCTATGCGCCACGAATCCTACACACTGTCCCTTTAAAGCTCACAAGAGTCCATTTTGCGCAATATGGTACCTTTAGCAATGCAATGGAATACTTGAATTTTTTTATGCTTGCGCTGTAAATCTTGGATCCAAGTCTTTCATAGTCTGGGGGAAAATGTGGAAGTTATTCACATTTTTACAAACCAAACCAACTAAATGTTTCATACAATTTGCCCTGATTATTACTATATGTATTAGAACAACACATATTCATCTGCATATGAATCTTTAATGGCTAATCTTATATCCTTAATGCTTTAGTCATAATACACTATTTACAGAGGGTATTACACTTAATAAAATATTCATCTCAACATTAATATCTATGGGATCGTTTACAGCAGGCTTTATTGGGCCAGATTTTCAGTTTCAGACTAAATGTCAGGTTAAATATCAACTGTGCCGTAAAACGTGAACTTGGCGAAGAACACCGACAGAAAAAGAGGGGGTTTAGTTCTGTTCTATAAATCATAAGTAACACATGAATAAGTGACAAAGGTACAGGGGGGTTAAGAATAGTGGAACCTCTAACTGTGAAATGCTAAGCTAACAAGCTAATTTATTCATTATTTTGAGGTGTCTGTTTTAACTACAGTGGTACCTCACCTTACGAAAGACCCAACAAACGAAAATTTCAAGTTACGAAACACCTTCACGTTAAATTTTGGTCTCTAGATACGAAAGAAAATTCAAGTTACGAAACCCGAAATCTCAAAAATTCTAATAATGCGCGCTCAGCCACACACATTATACGCTTTTCTCAGACTGAATTTAAACTTTTCTCACATTTGTCCCTCGTTTAAACACTCAAACTTTCATAGATTTTCAACAAAATTATTAATAGTGAAGTGTGGGGGGAAGGGGGAGGGCGGAGAAAACTGCGCGCGGACACGTGTGATAGCGCAGCATGACCCGGCGCGGGGCTGCCAGCAGGTCTAGACCTGGACTAAACCAGGACTGGACCAGGACTAAACCTGGACTAAACCAGGACTAGACCAGGTGGATTAAAGCGCCGCGCGCGGGTCTATTTCCTGGTTTCGTTTCGAGTCACGGCTGAGGCGAGCAGCGAGGGGGACCGCACGCAGTCTAAGCGCATGAACGAACGCATGCAAGAGCCGCGGTGGTCTAGACCTGGTCTAGACCATGAGATGGTCTAGACCAGGTCTAGAGGAGGTCTAGAGGAAGCACGGTTTGAGCACGGGTCTCGTTCATGCACTCAGACTGCGTGCGGTCCCCCTCGCTGCTCGCCTCAGCCGTGACTCGAAACGAAACCAGGAAATAGACCCGCGCACGGCGCTTTAACGGCTTTCCACCTGGTTTAGTCCAGGTTTAGTCCAGGTTTAGTCCAGGTTTAGACCTTGGTCTAGACCTGGTATAGTCCACGTTTAATCCTGGGTCTACAGTCTCTACGCAGAACACAGTGTTACACTATAAAAAAAGTTACACTATAAAAAAAAAACTTGGATCGGGGCCTTGGAACAAATCAGGCTTTTTCCATTGAAATAGCTACTCAACTTACGAAAAATTCACGTTACGAAACCACTTCTGGAACAAATTAATTTCGTAAGGTAAGGTAAGGTACCACTGTACTTATTTCTAAAGGTCCTACGTTACACAAAATTGACTCTTGTGAGCTGTAAGCCATGTGATAATGCTGTTACCTCCTCAGAAACATACCTGGAGTTGTGTTTTGTTTCATTCACACGTTTATTATCATCCACATGATTCTAGTGAAGGTGTAAAAACACAACGGTGCACTTGGAACAGTGTCATATGTCAGAGAGAACTCATCCTAAGTCTGCAGAGTTTGTGTGTTAAACATGTGTGAATAAAACAAAACACAACTCCAGGTCTGTTTGTGATGAGGAAACTACATTAGAAAATAGATCAGAAAATGGTGTAATATGGGCCCTTTAGTTATTGATGGATTATGTTGCTTCTGCATCTTTCTTTTTTAATTAACTCTCCACTGAACTAAAGGTAAAAGGTAGCTATTAACTTGATAACTACCAGTTTGTGACATCACAAGGCGTAACAGAGCATTCTGAGCTTTGGAGATGAGGACAGACTAATGACCCATGATTTCTCAAATGTGTAAATCAAACAAAACACAACTCCAAGTATGTTTCTAAAGAGGTAACAGCATTATGGCATGGCTTAAAGCTCACAAGAGTCCATTTTGCATAATGTAGGACCTTTAATCTTCACTGTCTGCCAAACGTAAAACCTACTTATTTAGGATGGTTTATTTTAATTGGTATTTTAATGGTATTTTAATGTGCTTTATTGACCTATTTCTATTTCAGCGAGTTTATTATTTTTTATCTTGTTTTTAATGTTGTACAGCACTTTGGTCGGCTTTGGTTGTTGGAAGGTGCTATAGAAATAAAGTTTGATTGATTGATTGGTTTTGGTTACCACAAACACTTTCATATTATGTGGGTGAAGTGTCTTGCCCAAGGACAGAATGACAAGGAAGTTTGGCCATGAGCACACTACCCCCACATGCTTCTCCTTACTAAAACAAGTATAATAAAAATCAAAAGATAAATTATTGACAATTTGCAAGACCATGTGTTGAAAAAAAAACACTTATTTTAGAGGTCATACATCACTCAAATTAACTCTCCAAACTCATCCAAAAAGTTTCTAAACATTCTTGGCAATAAAAAAAAAAAAATCATCCATCCATCCATTTTCTTCAGCTTGCCCCGGGGCACAGGGGCAAAAGTCTAAGCTGGGACTCCTAGACTTCCCCAGCTCCTCCGGGGGGACCCCAAGGCGTTTGCAGGCCAGCCGAGAGACATAATCCCTCCAGTGTGTCCTGGGTCTTCCCTGGGGCCTCCTCCTAGTGGGACATGCCTGGAGCACATTTTGAAGGAGGCGTCCAGAAGACATCCGGAACAGATGCCCGAGCCACCTCAGCTGGCTCCTCTCGACGTGGAGGAGCAGCGGCTCTACTCCGAGCCCCTCCCATGTGACTGAGCTCCTCACCCTTTCTCTAAGGGAGCGCCCAGCCACTCTGCGGATAAAAACTCATTTCCCCTCCTTGAACCGCCACCTTAACGTGGTGGAGGAATTTGTGTGCCCGAATGATCCCGGAAGCTATGTTTTCAGGGGCTTCATGCCCCTGGTAGGTTCACCCAGGGCAAACAGGTCCTGGGGGACAGGTCAGACTCAGAGCGGTTCAGAAGCACTTTATGAAGAAAAACACAGCACGGCCAAATATGTCACCAGGATTGGCATTACCGGGGCCCCACCCTGGAGCCAGGCCTGGGTGCTCAACAGCGAGTGTCTGGTGGCTGGGCCTTCCCCCACGGGGCCCGGCCAGGCACAGCCCAAAGGAGCGACATGGGGTCGTCCTCCCGTGGACCCACCACCTACAGGAGGATCCATAGAGGACCGGAGCAGGGAGATTTGGGCGGCAGTTGAAAACAGGGGCCTCCGGACATGGAGGCTAGCTCTGGGGATATGGAATGTCAAAAAAAGATATCAGTTAAAATTCCAATTTGTCAAACTGCAGGACTGCTCTCCTCCTCTCCTCTCACATCATTTCGTAAGCTTTCTCTAATTTCATTTCATTTCCATTGTTTTTGAATATTTCCAATATGAGTGGCGAACCTTGACCCCGAGTGGCTAGCTGAAAGTAACAACCATCTGTTATTCATATCCACATTATCATATGCCATTGCTAAATCTCACTATGTTATCTCCAACGGCAGTACTAGCATAACATCTACAGTTTTATACATCCAATGAATATCATTAAAGGGCTCATATTATGCTATTTTCTGATCTATGTGATAATGTTGTTCCTTCATAAACATACCTGGAGTCAGGGACAGAGGACCAAAATGTATTGAATAATTTCAATAAATCAATAATGAAATAATTGAAGAAAACACACAAATATTAACTACTTTTGATTGTTTATTAACAAAAACACCAGTTGTTTTTGTCTTTAGGGTCATTCCAGAGTTGGAGGACATTTTACGTCCCACCCATCAAATATTAAATAATCCACATACAAAATACTAAAACATACAGTTTCTGAGTGAATTTACTTGTCCTGAGACCAAATCTAGAAAAACTAAGAGAAAAGAATGCTTGAAAATAGTTTTTAAAATACCAAATAAGTCTGGGGTACCCCCCAAAATGCCATTTTCCTCTTGTCCCACCCCTCGAATGACCAAACTGAATCTCAAATAAAACAGTTAAAATTTAATTGAAATGTCTTGTTTTTTCTATAATTTGTTTCATTTCCATCTCTTGTAATTGTGGGAACATTTGTTTTAATAGACATAATATTTCAAATAATAATTATTATTCATGGAACATGTGTCCCACAACCTGCACCAACCCTGTTACCAGAACATTTTTAGTCTGGTAGAAGAAGAAGAAAACAGAAAACCACATGATCCCCTGGACTTGACATCATCAAACAGTTTTCCAAAAGAATGGGCAGAGCAAAGGTTTATCTTCTCTTCTATTTTTCATATTTTTATAAAACAGTTAACCTTGATTGAAAGTCTCACTCTGCCAGAATAAGACTAGAATAAGACAATTTTTTTTTTCCTTTACGTATTTGCATAAATAAGTTTTTCCTCTTGATTAGTAATAACAGCTAGCTAAACAGCTAGCTTCTATTCCTGAGATAAAGCAAACATTAGCGCAATTTTGCAACCCTGTTACCTGCAACCCTGTTACTGTGATTAGAGTAAATAAATAAATAAACCATATAAATCATATAATAAAATTTTTACCATTGATCTGTAAGCTGAGCTAATCAAGCATTTGGTAGTTTATTACCTATTATTGATGAATATGTAGCAGAAAATCAGAAAAGTGAAGGTTTATTTGAAGGTTTATTTTTCAAGAATTTTAAAGCCAAAATGTCCTCCAATTCTGGAATGACCCATTAACCTTTTCCCATCCACCTTTTTCCCTATGTTTTCTGTTTGACATGTGTTGAAACCAAGGAGTAACCCACTCTTTGTCGCCTTTTAGGCCTATGCAATTTATGCTTGACAAAAGGACAAATAATTGTTTCATTAGCGCCCTCTGCTGTTAGTACGGCCGACTTTTCCACAGCGATTGAGATTACCAGTCCACCCCTGCCTGGAGTTGTGTTTTGTTTCTTTCACACATTTTTACGATGTGGGGGATTTTACAAACGCGACTCCAGGTATGGTTTTGATGATGCACCAACATTCTAACGTGGCTAAAAGCTCATAAGAGTCAACGTTAATATGAGAAATGTGGTGGGAGTGTTGCGTTGGCGAGACACACATGAATCAAAGGCAGTTATAGGCCGACCACAGACAGTTTTAAAGCACAATTTTAGTTTTTATTACACAAAATTTTATGTTTTTCTTCTTCTACAGCTGCACACTAATGGTGCATGCAGACACCGCCAGCTGTTTGGGAGGCCAATGAAAATGACATGTACATAAAGATAGGAAGGACACAATGTAATAGTAGTTTTGAATATCCATCATAATAATGAATAGGCTGGGTTTCGCTATGAGGAAAATTGCATTGACGAAAATGTAACAACCTGAACTAGTTTGAGCAAGTTTTATTCGAATTCGTTAAAAGTAACAAGGAAAAAGTTACTGCTAAATGTATGCACCATCATATTTGAGGAGTTATACATCCATACACTGCAAAAAGCAATATCTACCTAAGTTACAATAAATTAAATTAAGGAAGGAAATGTGGAAATGCTCTTTTAACAAGTGGAGCTAAGGTAAGTGGCTAACGCTAGCATTGCTAACAATAGAATGCTTTATTTAAGAGTGTTTTATTCAGAATCAGGAACTACAGAGCCCTAAACCAGTGCTTTTATCCATAGCAATTCTAGTGACCACTGATGCCCATTACTTTTCAAGGTGCATTGTGGGAAATTTTTTTCACCAACTACACATTTGGACGCCTCTGAAAATGGTGTAAATAGTGCTCTAAGTATCGAACAGTGTGGACATTCGGACACAGCCTCGTTTTTGTTTCTTATTTTAAGTGCAAAGAGTTGGTTTTCAGATCTTTAGTGTAGTAAGATGTATTTGCATATTATAAGTACAAAAAGTCTTGTTCCACTGGTAGATAATTTTACTTGTCAAACGAAATTTACTCAAATCATGATAAAACCATCTTAAAGGGATATGCCACCCCCAGGTCAAACTTGGGCACAGTCCAGAGACTAAAATAAGTGGTGGAAAGCGTTTTCCTGCTCACCCAGCCATTGTCCGAGTCTGTCAGCACTGACCGCCGCGGTATCTGCAGCTACTCCGCGTTAGACTGGAGTCTAACGTCGCCAGAGAAAGATTTCGGCCAAAAGGAATTAATTTGCTCGATACTTTTCCCAATTACTTTCTGTGTAGTGCGCATTCATATCGAGTGCAAATAAATGTGCAAATCAACACGGAGAGCTTGACTTGGTCATTTTGGGTGGGAACTATTTTTCAGTGTGGAAAAAGACAGACAAAGCACACACCACGCTGCGTAACAGGGGAACTGTCTTCCTGGTGTGTAACAGGGATTCCCCTGTCAGCGTGGTGTGTGCTTCGTCTGTCTTTTCAAATGCAGAATGGGATGCAGAATACACACTTCATTAATACTTGAGAAGATGATGAAAGATGTGAGTCTGGTCACCGGTGAATCTCCCTGTGTTCAGCTGGGCATGATTGACAGGTGGATTAACCAATCAGGGACACACATGGTCTGTTAGTATCAGAGAAAATAAAGGAAAGGAAATATATGTATATATCACAAGAGACTGAATAACATGGCTGATTTCTGTAGAATTTATGAGCAAAGCAGTAAATTTAGTTAATCTGAGGTTACATAAATTCGATTTTATTTGTAAATGATATGTGACTGCCCATGAGCACCTTCCTTTCACATGCGTCACTGTAATAAACAAACCTGTTTACACATACATTTCTATTAAAATGCCAAGATATTATTCTGGATTTGACAGTCAAGTATAAAAGAGATGTTGAAAAAAAGAGAAAAAAATGAGATGTTTTAACATACTGTATTTATTTGTTTATGATGAGAATGTAAAGTGTAGCGTTGATATGTATGTGGGTATGTGTAACTATTGTATGTATGTGGCTATTTATGTGGATTGGCTGCTAACTTGGCCAGGTCTCTCTTGAAAATGAGATTTTGAATCTCAATGGGACTTCCTGGTTAAATAAAGGTAACAAAAAAGATAAAAAAATGACAATTTGGTGTCACATTTTATGTCTCACTCTTTTTACATGAAAAACAAAACACTGGAATAAAAACTCCAAGAGTGAGAATTAAAACACACTCACTGCAATAAAAAAAAAGAAACAGCATAATGACAAACTTAAGTAATTAAGAGTCATAACAGACATTAATTCAACTTACATCTTAAATGTTATTTGAACAAAATATAATCACAAACTTTCCAGTAGTGCAAAGAAAATGTTCAGACAATAAATACTGACCCCCAAAATATTAGTATATTTTCCCAGTTTTCATATACTGAACAAGTCGATGTTGTAATTATTGTGACAGTCATAGCATAGCATCAGCATTATGCCGCATTCTATTAAATGTCGGTAGTCAATAAATCTGAGTCAGTTCTCTCGACATCTGTTGTAAATGCGTTCCATTGCAACAGTTGGGGAAAATATGGATGCCCCAGAATGTTAATGTAACGTCAGATATCGCTAGCTCCTGCTAATAAACAGTCGGTTACCTAACGCTAGCTGTCGATGACTCAATTATGGCAGTTTGACTATTACATGTTCAGAAAAACACTTCTGTCTACTGCCAAATGATGTGAAAGAAATTCTAAATGTCATAAATCCAACAGACTCATCTGCACTGAACCAACCCGTGTTTGTGTTTCAGAATCCCGGTATGATTGTGCGTTCCATTGCACTGTCTCAAGGTGGAGGTCGGTTTTCCTCAAGCACAATAGAATGCAGCATATAACGTTAGCCATTAGCGAAAGCCCTTACCAGTGCTGAGGTCTTTGTACTCGTGGGAGAAGTGCTCGTTCTGGTGCACCCACTCTCCATTGCACTTGAAGAAGATCTGTAAGGCTGGAGCGGCCCTGCAGCGGAGCTTGATGGGGTTACTCTTGACGATGTAGGCGTCCTCTGGCTCCTGGAGGAAGTGAGGGAGTGTGTTCTGGACCGAGGGAGCTGAGTCCGAGCCAGGGTCTGAGGCTGCCGGGGGACCTGCCAAAACCAAGGAGAAGAAAGGCAGGTGAGACAATGGTTCTGATGGATCCCTATTACGCTACCCTTCTCTCAGACTGAAAACACTCTGTTCCATCTGCTGATATCATGTGGTAATACAGGAAGTTCTCCACTATGTTTTTAAACTCGCTACACTTTCACTAGAAGTAATTGGAAGATTTCAGCCCTGGAATTGCCAATCTGTACAGAACTAAAGTAAAAGGAGAATTAACATTTTTTTACAATCTGAGCCTTATTTCGGTAATAAAACAAGTTGTTTTACTCACCCATAGCACTTTGGTGTCATATGGAGCATTTCCGGAGATGTTTTAGATTAGCGATAGCCGTAGCGCTAATATATGCCCCAAACATGTAATATATGCCCCGTTCGGTCTCCAAATAACACAAACTTTAGCACTTTTCAAATCATAGAAGCTCGATGTCTTAGTCTACGCTTTTGTTTGTGTCAAAAGTGGCCTGTAATCCGAGATTTATCCATAGTTTCGAGTAGTTGAGGATGCCAGTGCGCATGTGCGGCAGAGGTGGGACAAAGTCATTGCTGGGCAAGTCCCAAGTAAGTCTAAGTCTTTTGCATTCAAGTCCGAGTGAAGTCCCGAGTCAAGAGTATCCAAGTGCGGAGTCAAGTCCGAAGTCAAAGCTCACAAGTCTCAAGTCGAGTCCAAAGTCCTAGCATTTTAGTTTCGAGTCATTTCGAGTCCCCTTTACAAAGAAATAAAATTTCTACAAATCATGTAATGTCTGCAAGATCTGTATTCATGATTGGATGTTGTGCAAGCCGCGCGCACATGCTCTTTGCATACATTTTCGCAGATTCACAAGTACAATGAGTGCGGTCCTTATCAACATACTTTTAGAGTTTTTTTTTTCATTGGACGTAGCAAGTCATCACAAGTCAAAAGGCCTAAGTCCAAGTGAAGTCACGAGTTATTGATATTGAAGTCCAAGTCGAGTTGGAAGTGTTTGTACATTTTGTCGAGTCGAGTCTAAAGTTATCAAATTCGTGACTCGAGTCTGACTCGAGTCAAAGTCACATAACTCGAGTCCACACCTCTGATGTGCGGAGTCACAGTTTATTTCGCTCTCAGCTCCCGGGACGCAAACATAAAACGCAAAGCTGTAAATTATGGATAAATCTCAGATCACAGGCCACTTTTGACTCAAACGAAAGACATCGAGCTTCTATGATTTGAAAAGTGCTAAAGTTTGTGTTATTTGGAAACTGCTCGGGGCATATATTAGCGCTACGGCTATCGCTAATCTAAAACATCTCTGGAAGTGTTCCATATGACACCAAAGTGCTATGGGTGAGTAAAACAACTTGTTTTATTACCGAAATAAGGCTCAGATTGTAAAAAACGTTAATTCTCCTATAAGAGGCAGGAGATACTTGAAAACTACTGCTTCATGACATCACATGGTGGGGTATTTTGGGCTTTGGAGATGTAGACAGACTAATAATAAAGGATTACTCAAACATGTGCGAACGAAACAAAACAACTCCAGGTATGTTTTTGAGGAGGAAACAGCATTATAACATGGGTCTTTTTGGTCAGATTGTGTTAAAACAAAGCTCAGATTCAAGCCTAGCAGAGCAGTGCCTACAGTTAGGAACGGGAATGTTGAAGACATCAGCTGTAAAGTATCAATAAAGAAAGTGGCAGCAGAAAAGTTACATAGTGCAGCTTTAATATATTTACCAACGGCAAAAGTCAAACAAACCCAAAGCTTTCTTCCACACAAAAGCCGCCCTCTCTGAATAAATACACAATCACACTCTTGCGTTGTTTTATCCACAACAGTGCACTGACCGCTTATGCACCACTCGGGCTTTTTGAAAACATTGTGAACCGATCATTCAATCGAAACCATTTTACTGCGCAAAGGCCAGGCACACAGCGGCCCATTTTTCTCTATTCACCTCCAAATGAACAATTCGCCCTGGAACGCAGTTAAAAAATGGTGCAGAGAAGAGCTGAACGAGAGCCAGCGATTAGCCCAGAGCTGGAGGTTTTTGAATGTCCCTTATCTGGACCATATAAGCTCCACTTCACACAAACACTGGGGTTTTGTAGCAGAGGGCAAATGTCTTTTTCCAGCTGGGAGCGCCCCGTACACTCCTGCTCCTGACCCAGTTCTATTCCATTGTTGTTACCTGCAACGTCAATATCGATCTAAGCGCTTTGGGAGTTTGGGAGAGATTGTGGGAGTGATATGTTAGAAAGAAGTGGTTTTCAAATGGGGTTGACAGCACAAAGTGGTTCCATGACTAAGGAGCCTTTTGAGCTTCCGGTAGGTTAGATAATGGTTGAATTGTAGTTTAGGTCTCTTAAAGGGCAACATTACGCTATTTTCTGATCTATGTTATAATGTTTCATCATCACAAACAGACCTGGAGTTGTGTTTTGTTTCATTCACACATCTTTAACACACAAACCCTCCATATTTAGGTCAAGCCCTTCTTTCAGTCTCTATTGAATAAAAGGTAAAAGGTAGAAGTAGACCTAAAATCTACCGTTTCATAACATCACAAGGTGGAAGAGCATTTTGAGCTTTAGAGATGTAGACAGACTAATAATAATTTTTGATGAGGTAACAACATTCTAACATTTTGCATCATATGACCTTTAATGATCTTGTTTATTTCTTTTGTGGTTGTGACTTAATGTCAGATTGATGTGAATAGAGTGAATAGAGAGTCTGATATGTTAGAATGCAGTGGTTTTCAATAGCGGGTGAGAGTAGAAAGTGGTTTGATGGCTAAAGAGTCACTTGAGCTTCTGATTAGCCAGATAAAGGTTGAGTTCTCTTAAAGGTCCAGTGTGTAGGATTCGTGGCGCATAGGTGGATAGTGGCTATGGCACTTCCTGTTTTAGCTACGGCAAACCTCGAGGGTCACCCGGACGCGCCATAGCGGACAGCTCACATACCCGCGCGCGTACCCGTGCGCACCCGGCGCGCACCCGGCGCTGCGAGCCGACAACAACGGTATTAATAAAACGTGGTCTCCCGTTCACTGTTTTTTTTTTTTTCTTTTCGCATGAAAACACACATTCCCGATCATGTACCATGACAATCTACATATCAAATGAAACCTTACAGTCTCCTCTTTTTGACTATGCAATTCATTTCCCGGCACAACAATCACTCCCCGAGCACATGGGGCTTTTATACGGAAAAGCACAAAACGAGGTTTGTTACTTAGCTTACCTTTGAAGGCTCTGCACAGGTCAAACTCTGTATTTCACCATAAACTTGGTCTCAATCTGTCCGTAAGGATCCAGCGAATAAAATCCAGTAAAACAATTTAGTCCAAAACACGTGTTAGATCCATTACGACGTGTGATACAGCAGCATTGCCTCTGGTGCTACCACAAGCCTTGCCGAAGGCGGAGCCCAAATGTCCTTCTGCGGCTCTCGTATTCAAAATGGCTGCCTCTATATCGGGAAGATCCCCCTTTTATGTGACTATATCTAAGTTCAAAAGAATACTTTGATTTCATGATGGAAGTGAAAAGGCTTGAAAAACAATGTATTTTTTAATGGGTATCTTCAATTTCGGTAATTAACGGGTAAAAATCTTACACACTGTCCCTTTAAAGATCTTGTTTAGTCCCTATTTGGTTGTCAGATTTATGTGCCAAACTCTGAATAGAGCTGTATTCATCACTCGGAACTCGCTGAAAGAGAAGACATCAGAAAACGGTGAAATGTCATTATGAAAGTCTGTCCAATTCACAAATGCACAAAGCACGTACCCTCTGCTCATTTAACAAAAACTAAATACTCTCTATTTCTGGCCAGACAGGGATTGAAGTACATTTGTCAGTGGCGCCATGTTTGTTTTGGTGGTTTGGGCGCTTCACCTTTGGCTCAGTTCAAACCACAATCCTGCGACATGATTGGTTGGAATCTCTGGTGGCAAGCACTTCCTTTCTCCATGTTCTGTTTGTTATTGGGGCTTCATCTGCAATAAATATAATGTTTTTATACATAAAAAAGAAGCATGTGTAAAACTGACCCTAATATCATTTACCTATTCTATTCATAAATATTCATAATAATTTTACAGCAGTGAAGTTAACCAGGTTCACACCAGACTCATGCATGTGTCACTCTGAATTGAGTTCTTCACAATATTTATTGGGGATGGCTCTCACTGAAGGCGAATAGCAAACACGGGGTCGAGAGAAAAGCACAGATATCTTCCCTGTCCACAAATATACAAAGCTCTTCCCTTCTGCACCTTTTTCATAAACTAAACAGTCTGTATTGACACCAAAATAGGCTGAAGTGCATCTGGCTTCTGCACAAACCTCCGCCTGTCAAATTAACCACACAGTGGGTGCACTCCAAGATAGAATCCATGTGCAAAGTTACAGTTAAGTGGCAACATCTTGAAAAAAGTTAATAAGAAAAGTTAAAAAAAAAAACAAAAAAAAACAGGTAGCCGTGAGGTCAAAAACAGTATACTTCTACCAATGTCATCAACTCTAAAAATTTGTGATGATCGATACCAAAGTATCGATATATCGATCCTGATGGGGTATTGAATATGCATCGATCCTGGTATTAAAATATCGATACCAAGTCATGTTTTCTTACTGACTTAACTTTCAGTTTATTTAGTTCAAATTCATATGTGTTTTGTTCATTATTCAACCATTGCCAGTTGTCAGGCACTACTTTTCCTTCCGCGTTCTCACCAAACGTGGGGTAGTACGTCATCCCGCGATAGACTCACTGCTGTGAGATTTCAGTCAAAGCGGCGCGGGGCTGCGGGAGACATGGGAGACCGCAAGCGAAGTGTGGTGTGGAGTTACTTCCACACCGTGGATGACAATGTTGCGAAGTGCAGTGTGTGCCAAAAAATGATCCGATATTGTGGCAATACCACAAATTTAAATAAACACTTGATCATAAATCATAAACCTCAGCATGACGAAATGCTACTGACCAAACGACGACAGGAGGCGAGTCAGGCAGCTCCCTCCAGCACAGCAGCAACAGCAGTACGACAGAGGTCAGCTGCCGAGGCGTTTGAGAGAGGGAGAATCCAGGAACCATCAAGCATGTAGAAGACTAAGAGTAGTGCATGTGAGAGGAATGTATGTGAGAGTGAGAATAGTGATACTTCATGTGTTGTCTTTTTTCATAGGCTGCAAGTGCCCAACTTACAATAGATTTATTTATTTTATTTTATTTATTTATTTATTTATTTGATAGGGACAATGCACATTAATGAACATAAGTATAAAACAAATGTAAATATGCCGAATTTTAGCTACAAAGCTAGTTTTCATCTGCAGTCCCTCGGCAGGCAAATACATAAAAATACAACATACAATACAAGCAGCACAAACAAAAGTCTAGTGGTCACATTTGATGTCTGCATTGCCATTTTCATTTCATCAAAGATTTCTTTCAGATATCTGGTGTTAGAATGTGTGGAGCTAAGCCCCCTGGTGGAGCTTTGTGAAGCCAAGGTATCTAGTTAGAGCCAGGTTAGTGTTTTTCTGTAGTATTAAAAAAATGTATGAGAGTATCAGTATCGATATCGCGATTCTAACCCTGGTATTACTTGGTATCGTATCAAAACAAAAACAACTGGTATCGCCCATCCCTACTAAAAATTCCATCCAAAAGGCAGACAATTTCAATGGGATTTTATGCATCAGGAACATTTTTTCCCCCCTCTCGGTTTAAACCTTCATTTAACAATATAAGTGTCTCCATTTAGTTTTATGAATCCAGTCTTAACTATTATGCAATCTACAGAGTTTGGTCTTTCTTCACATTATTGTTCCTAGGTAACAGTTATGGAATTACCTCTACATATGTCATATCTGCTGCCTGATTTTTTTTTTTTAGCAAAATATTAAATATAAAATTTATATTTATGTTTTAGCAAAATGAGTAGTCAAGTCACTGAAAACCATTTTATACCTTTTGATTCTTTTAGTAAAATAATCAATTTCTAGATCCAATGCTAAACTGTGTATTTCTTATTTTCTAAAATTTGAATCAAGGTTAGAACGTCCCAGCCTCTTGCTTCCAGCTACGACAATGAAGTACAGGATGTTTGGGGTCTGAATTACGCCTCTGTCTACCCCATCTCCGCAGCTTCGACTGTGGGCTATTCAGTGGTGAGAAAAGCCCCAGTAAAAGCCATTATAGCCAGACATCAAATCCAATAGTGTCCCCTGAAATCCAATCGGACCCGGTGCCACCTCTCTCCATCAGTGTTGTCCTTGTTAAATGGTTAAATGAATGTGATTTAAGAGGACACGTGCACAAGCAGTAGTTCAGTTGTGTGCCTTATGGGGGGTTTGTCACGTAAACAATAAGAGATTCATGACAAGTACAGAGGTACCTCACCTTACGAAATTAATTCGTTCCAGAAGTGGTTCCGTAACGTGAATTTTTCGTAAGTTGAGTAGCTATTTCAATGGAAAAAGCCTGATTCGTTCCAAGGCCCCGATCCAAGTTTTTCTTTATAGTGTAACTTTTTTTATAGTGTAACATTGTGTTCTGCGTAGAGACTGTAGACCCAGGACTAAGCGTGGACTATACCAGGTCTAGACCAAGGTCTAAACCTGGACTAAACCTGGTCTAAACCAGGACTAGACCAGGTGGATTAAAGCGCCGCGCGCGGGTCTATTTCCTGGTTTCGTTTCGAGTCACAGCTGAGGCGAGCAGCGCATGAACGAGACCCGTGCTCAAACCGTGCCTCCTCTAGACCTCCTCTAGACCAGGTCTAGACCACCGCGGCTCTTGCATGCGTTCGTTCATGCGCTCAGACTGCGTGCGGTCCCCCTCGCTGCTCGCCTCAGCCGTGACTCGAAACGAAACCAGGAAATAGACCCGCGCGTGGCGCTTTAATCCACCTGGTCTAGTCCAGGTTTAGTCCTGGTCCAGTCCTGGTTTAGTCCAGGTCTAGACCTGCTGGCAGCCCCGCGCCGGGTCATGCTGCGCTATCACACGTGTCAGAGCGCAGTTTTCTCCCCCCTCCCACTTCCCCCCACACTTCACTATTAATAATTTTGTTGAAAATCTATGAAAGTTTGAGTGTTTAAACGAGAGACAAATGTGAGAAAAGTTTAAATCCAGTCTGAGAAAAGCGTATAATGTGTATGGCTGAGCGCACATTATTTGAATTTTTGAGATTTCGCGTAACTTGAATTTTCTTTCGTATCTAGAGACCAAAATTTACCGTGAAGGCGTTTCGTAACTTGAAATTTTCGTTTGTTGGGTCTTTCGTAAGGTGAGGTACCACTGTAAATGAATATGTACCATAGACTGTATAAAGAAGTAGACTAAAGGAGTGTGACATCACCCACAGTGTTCAGCTCCAGTCAAATGAAGCTCACGATGTTAGCGGTTACAAATTTAGAGCCAGTTCCATATTAGCTATAGGAATTTACTTAAGTATAAAATAGTATAGCAAAAAATAAAAACACCACGATCGTGTAGTGCGGGTCAATATGAACAGGTAACAATTTTTCAATGGAAAGTCGATGGAGTTGGATTTGTCTCCACTTAATTATGTGTTTTTTGTTTGTTAAAAAAAAACTCTCCACAGATCCATCTGTAAGTTTTCCTATAGTGACTTCACCTGCTTGTGAATACCCGAGAATACAGCCCCTGATAAGAGCTATAGCCGCTGCACATGTTCACACCAAAGGGGGTAAGATAATTCCATGTTTTCTTGTCCTGCACAGTGGGGGTAAGAACCATGATTTCAACCATCTTTATCCTCTCTGCATGCACATCCTCCATGTCCAAACATATAATCAGATGTAGTGGAGGGCTTTGTGTAGATTAAAGGCAGTTCTTCCAGTTCTTGTGTGTGCATGAGTAAACCACAAGTAGGGCAGCCATATTAGGTTTGGACCTCGTGCTGTCTAAAAGCATTTCTCCATCTGCTGGGCTTATTTTAAACAACAAAACAGACCAATTTGTCTAAGGCAGGTAATCTTCATCGTGGAAAACTGGAGGGGGTAGGGTGGGATATTGAAATCAGTTTGTCCAATTTGATGTAATTTTAGAGAAAAAAAAGTCTAAAGTAGTATTTAATAACCAATTTTAAGATATGCAAGCACTATGTATGCAAATAGTAGCCATTTTAAACAACACATTTCCACCTTTAAGGCACTGAAAGTACTTCCTAACAAGGAACCACTCACCCATTCACAGACACATTCATACACCAGTGTACGCAGACACTGGGGGTGAGGTGGGCTAAGTGTCTTCCGCACGGACACAACAATTATGTGGAGAGCAGGATTAGAACCGTGGACAAATACCACCGAAGCTAGTAAGTTATTAGTTACTGACTAAGATATTGAAAAGTATTGATTCTCATGCAAAAAATACGTAAAATACAAAAAAAGTCAGTATTTGAACTACATATTTTAGTTTATCCACACATAAGATCAGTTCAAGCTGGGCTGGAGTGTAAATAATGACATCCTCTGTATGCTGAGGTTTATAATGGCCTATTAACAAACTTTTATGATATCATTTTTTATGTTTTTCCTTTTTGCATGCTTTTAATTGTGTTTTATGTAATTTATCTGCTGTGTAGCTCTTTGAGATTTTGTTGAAATGTAAAATACATTATAAATAAAATGTATTTTTTATTAGGCCCGTAGAGCCTGTTGTTATTGTTCTGTTTTTTTCTTATTATTATTATTATTATTATTATTATTATTATTATTATTATTATTATTATTATTATTATTATTATTATTATTATTCAGGTACTTCCCACTGACGATTTTTCAGGTACTTCCCACTGACGAAAACTCACAAAGTTTTGCACAAAATTCAAGAACGCCAAAAAAAGGAATTTACAAATAATCTGTATAAAAAAAAATCTTTAAAAATGGCTTGACAGCGCCTCCTGGAAAATCTAAATACATTGCGCCTATGGCTATACCCGTGTTGCCATGGCAACAGGCCAAACATCTGTCCTCGCCAATGGGACGCCCGGCAAAAGCGTTTTCGCAGAAACACCGTTCACTCTTTTAGAACGCTTTTAATAACTTTTAATGTCCCACTGGTCTAGATGATCCAGCACGATTCTGGTGAGTCTGGGTCAAAAACCGGAGGAGGAGTTTGTTAAAATACGAGGACAGGAAAATTTGCCTTCAGTGCCGGGTCATGTGCTCGGTCCAATATGGCTGACTTCCTGTTGGTCGCCTAGCAACTGTGTTTCTGTGTACCAAATTTGGTTTGGCTACAACAAAGTTTTTGCCAGGCTTGTGAGTGCAAGTGAGGGCCGATCATCGCTGCTTGCGGCTATATTTATTATTATTATTATTATTATTATTATTATTATTATTATTATTATTATTATTATTAAACTCTTTATAGTAGTCAATCCATTTGAATACTCATTGATACTGTGGCTTTTTAAAGGTCTCATGACATGGTACTTCTTGATGCTTTTATATGGCTCCTTAATGGTTCCCTAATACTGTAAATGAATCCTTCTTCAAAATCAACACTCAGTGCATGAGAAAGACACATGTACACAGTCAGAGTCAGAAAATATCTCTCTGAACACCTCATTCTGGGCGTTGTTGCTTGAATTCAAATGAGAAGGACAGAGATAGGTTAGAGGAGCGGGGGGGCAAATGTGCCGCTGGTTCCTTGTTTTAGTGGTGCGCTGTGCGCTGGCCCCACTTCCGTGTTTTAAGAGCGGAGGAAGAAAGGAGAGGCTTTTCAATGAAAAAACACATTTTCACAGAAAATAAAATTAAACCACTGCTGTTTCAGATGTCCAGAGGCTCAGATAAAGGACTTCCGAGCCTAGAAACACTCGCACGTGCCTCCAGGCAAATAAAAAAACGCATTTCGCATTGCCTAGCGCATTCGCGGTCCAAACTCTCTGGGCGTGATTTACAGAGACGGTGGGTAGACATCCAGACGGGGGGTGGAGCTGCATTTTTCGATGTGACGTAACATAGCTGCCTTGTTCAGAATCGCCCGTTTGAGCTGTGTTTTTTTCAAACGCAGAAAAGGACCACAAATGCTCAGTTTAGACATTTTGCAACTTTTAGCCATGGGGGCCCCTAAACAGGGTAGGGGAGCTCACATTAATGTTCAAAAACCTCAGAAAGTGAAAATTTCATGCCATGGGACCTTTAAGTAAATGCTGATACATGATATTATGCTGTTATGTTTAATTATGTTATTTATCCTACAGAAGAGCTTCATATGAATACAAGTTTAAACATTCTGAGATGTGCTAAGCCAAAATCAGCCTGTAAATCGTCTTACTACATCCAAATAACCAGGCTTAACCAGGATATCAGCTTCAAAAATATTATAGAACCGACACCCAGAATTCGATACCAGTGCCCTACATTGTACTATGTGACTCATCTCTCCTAACGCTGATCCAGATCTGTCTCATCTCTTGGGTAAACATGAGGCTTCTTCACAAAAACTGTAGAACTTTGTCTAACCCGACCTCCATAGTGTCAGTGGGAGAGCTCATCTTAAAGGTACACCTCGCTCCTTTTTCCTCTCTCTCCCTTTCAGTCTCTCTCTGTTTGGCTTCTTCTCTCTCTCACTTCCTCTTTCCCTCTTCCTCCCTTTCTCTCTCTGGCCTCCCTTTTATCTCTCTCCCTCTTGTGTCTATCCCTGTCCACCTCTCTTTCTCTTTCTTTCGCCCTGTAACCAAGTTCGAACACACTGTTCCAACTCAGAGGGTGGTCTATCCTCTTTATTTCTCTCTTTCTCCCTTCCTCCCTCTCTCGTGTACCCCCCTCCCTTCCTCTGTCTTTCTCCACCTCCTCCCTTCCTCTGTCTTTCTCCACCCCCTCCCTATTTTTTCTCTCCATTTCTCCCTCCCTCCCTCTGTCTCCTTTTCTGACTTTCTCCCCCCATCTCTCTGCCTCTCCCTCCCTCTCTCTCTCCCCCTCCCCTCTCCCTGCTGACCCTCCTTTGCTCTCGCCCTACTGATCTCTCGTCTCCCCCTCTCTTTCTCTACTCCCCTTCCTCTCTCTCTCCCTTCTTCCCACCCCATATCGCCTTTCCCTTTGTTTTTTCTCTCTCCTCTATGTCTCTCTGTCTCCTTCTTTCCCTTTCTTTCCCACCGTCTATCCCCCTCTACCCCCCACTACTCTGTCCCTCCTTCTCTCTCCATCACCCTCTCTTCTTCTCCATCTCTTTCTGGCCCCTTTCCTCGCTTCTGGTCTCTCTTCTCTCCCCCTCTACCTCCGATCCCCCCCACCATCTCTCCCTCCCTTCTTCTCCCCTCCGTCTCGGAACGCCGTGCTCTGTCTCAGGGCGCACTTCAGAGGCACCGCGTTTCCAAAAAGAGCAAATCAGACCTGGGAGAGCCAAGATCCCCGGGAGAAATGTAAAGTTCATTTAGTCCTGACTTTGCTTTGACTGTGTTTGTAGAAATGTGTTTGCAGAAATCTCTTCTGTGCTTCTGAAGAGGAGATGTAAAGAAGTGAAGAGGATGTCAAATGCATGAGATAATTGGTGAAATAGATTAAATAGTGGTGTGGTATGCAAGTAACCAAGGTTTTTCTTCAGTAATTTAAAAGCAGTATTAAAGTTCATTTAAAGTTCACCTAAAGTCTGCCCACAACCACATTCCAAATAGAGCTGCTGAAGTGGGCAGTACCTGGAGGACTAAAGGGGAAAGTGGGGTGGGGGTTGTATTAGAAACACCTGGCAGTGCTGTGTAATGGCACATAGAACTTGAAATTGCTGTGACCCCTGGTGGCAGCGAACGTTCAGTCAAATTGACCTAGTTTGAACTGAAATAAATGACCAAAAACGACTGGGACAGTACGTGAAGAGTCCCTCAGTCGTCCAGGTAGAATCCATGATAAAAGAAGAAATTCAATTTGTCAACTGGACAAAGTTTGTTTGGTCGAAAACGTTTCGCCGCTCATCCGAGAGGCTTCGTCAGTTCTGGTGAGAGTGCTGGTAAGACACTTGCTTATATCTCGCTGTTTTTGAGAGGCTGTTTTTGGCTATTTTTGTCAAAAAAGAGAATCCTTCTCTAAACAGAAATGGTGGAGTCAGACATAATTTGTCTCCCATCTATAATTCCATTCTTAAACCTAAATCAAAACAAACAAAAGATACAATAGGGCTAGCCAGGTCAGGGCCAGAGGTGTGAAAAACAGTCGTGTAGGGATGAATAGGTATGCTAATCTAGACGCCAGAGAAACAAAAGACAGAAACCAATAGGCGAGATATTTTTGGAAAGTAGTTAGCTAGTTAGCTCCTCCCCGCAGCGAGATATAAGCAAGTGTCTTACCAGCACTCTAACCAGAACTGACGAAGCCTCTCGGATGAGCGGCGAAACGTTTTCGACCAAACAAACTTTGTCCAGTTGACAAATTGAATTTCTTCTTTTATCATGACTGGGACAGTAGATAATACGATTAAAACACTGTATACAGTGTTGAGGAGCAAAAGTTGCTTTAGTGTTTAGTTCCACTTCAACAACATAAGGCAGTTTTGTTTCTATTCTCTGTGGAGCTGCTCATCTGAATCAGGCCCCATCACAAAACTGACTCCTGTCATGGGTGTCAGAATGATGAAAAATGAGGATCACTGCCATAGAAACTGACAAATTAAAATAAAATATTCTTTATATTTTTGAACTGGAAAAAACTTGTCTGCTGGACACCATGAGCATAGATTCTTCTTCCAGTCAGACTTTTGAAAAGCTCAGTACAGTAATCCCTCGTTTATCGCGGGGGTTAGGTTCCAGAAATAGCCCGCAATAAGAGAAATCCGCAAAGTAGGACAACTTTATATTTTACAATTATTCTATATGTTTTAAGGCTGTAAATGCCTCACCACACACATTACAGGGGGTCCTCGGGTTACGACGTTGATCCGTTCTTAAGACGCGTCGTAACCCGAATTTCGTCGTAAGTGGGATTTTGACTTTGATCTTCCAACCAAAGCACCAATAACCTTTCCATCTCAATAATTAGACCACTACGCTGCTTGGTTTTCACTGCCGCTTTCATAGGAGCAGATCAGAGCCCACATCAGGTACTTCCGCCCACATTGGGCACACACACGAAGCCGTTTTCTCCGCCCTACAGCCACAACAGAGCGTATTCTTCCGCCGTGCGCCGCGCGCCGTTCGCGTTTGTTTACGTCGCTTACCACACTAAACCGCGTAAGACGGAATGACGCGTAATATAGATATATTTTTTTAATGGGGGCGCGTGCTCTCAGCCCGAGCCACAAACCGAACACGCACAAACGCAAGAGCTGCACGGAGTGATTTAATCCTGGTTTAGTCCAGGTCTAGACCTGGTCCAGTCATAGTTTAGTCCAGGGCCAGTCCAGGTTTAGACCTGGTTTAGAACTGGTCTAGACCTGGTTTAATTCTGGTCTAGACCTGGTTTAGAACTGGTCTAGACCTGGTTTAGTTCTGGTCTAGACCTGGTTTAGTTCTGGTCTAGAGCTCGTTGAGTCCACGTTTAGTCCTGGTCTAGTCTCTTAGCCAATCAGAACGCAGAACACAATGTTACACTATAAAACAAATGTTAGACTATACAAAAAAATCGGAAAAAAAAAAAAAATCCGCGAAACAGCGAGGGCGCGAACAGTGAACCGCGACAGAGCGAGGGTTCACTGTATACAAATGTGTGTATTTTTCTACAGTCTGTCTGCTTGTTGTTTTGCTACCAACAGTTAATTACATTTTAGTGAGCCCCAAACATTAGAGAGAGCTTTGTAAGTAGGTACAGTGCTGTCTGGCCACACGATTAAAGTGTCACATTATACATACTTCTGCAGCTCAAGCTGTTTCTTGGTGCATAAAGATGATGTCACCCTGATGATGTCATTGTTACGCCAAGTGAAAAGTGCATTTGTCACCACAAAGGACACACACACCTTTGCAAGCTGTAGCCAAATGAATGCACCAATCTCTACAACAGTAATCAGGGACATTTAATGTCATCATTTAAAGAAACGTTCAAGCAGCAAATGAGCACAACTTAAAGCCACACTATGTAACTTTTTAGCCAAAAATAGATGAAAATAAGAGCATGTTTCTCTCTCTGTGTGTGTGTGTGTATATACAAAAAACAAAAAAAATGCTGGTGTGGCATTACCTCCCCACATTAACTCTCTGGAAGTCAATTTATTCAAACATGTTTTACACACTTAGAGCAGCGGCGATCTAATTCCTCTATGTTAATTACGCAGTATAAATGTCCGGAAACGCTGAGTGCGGATCACGCTGAGTGCTTTTAATGCTCTGACAAATTTAACAGGAGGTTCGCTAATAAAACCCTGACCGGAGACACAGGAGAAACATCGCTACAACATCATTTAGCTGCTAACACATTTAATAGCAAGGGCATGTAATCTCCTCTTTTTCACATCAACTTCTCCTCTACCAAGTGTCCAGAGTATAATCGGCTAATTGCTCCTTTATAAAAAATAGAGTGCCTTGGGAAAAGCCACTGCGTTTATGTTTCCTAATCCTGCAAAGAAGTAACGGCGTCCTTAGGTGGCACATAATTGGAACAAGATGACAATTCACATTCGTTTATGGTATTACAATTCTTGAAATGCAGCATTAAAAAGGCATTAAAAAGCATTCAATTTAATTAGATGGAACCTGCAATACTTACTGCAATACATTTACAAATGTATTTACAAATGAAATACAACCTTTACCGATACTGATAACAATTGTAATGCTGATTTCATCTTAGTTACAAAAATGCTGGACGTGAAGGTGTTTGTTATAATTTGGAGTTTTGGATCTCAAGACGATTATCCGATCACAAATATGAACCTCTCATTTGGATATCAATGCTTCAGTTTTGGAGCCTCTGAGAAGAAAGAATACAATGACATCTAGATGAAGAAAACTAGGCCATTTTCTCAGTTTTCCCAGATTTTGTCAAGAGTTACTATCGCCAACAAAGCCCAAAGGAAGACATCCAAACGTCTTCCATTTTCGCCATATAAGCGTGTAATTGAACCCCACTGCCAAAAATGACTAGGGACCGTATTAAACCACAGAGTTTAGTATGAGTATGAGTATGAATCCATCTTGGCGTGCGCTGGGTGTATATTGTGTTTGTGAGAAACATGAAGAAGGTAAGAGCTTTGTACATTTATCGACAGTCTGTGCTTTTCTCTCAACTGGATTTAGCTAAAGTTAAATTTTTCGGCTTGTTCTGCTGTTGTGACAGTTCAACCAATCAGACTCAGCTCAGATTCAACTCAGCCTTCAGTGAGAGCTGTTCCATGATAATGTGAAGAATGACACACAGATCAGTCTGCCTGAGCCAGGTTTTTAGTACCTACAAACACATAACATTATTTACATCACCGTGTTAGCTTTTATTGTTTTTGAAAGATCACAGAAAACATTAAAGGTCCCATGGCATGAAATTTTCACTTTCTGAGGTTTTTGAGCGTTAATGTGAGCTCCCCTACCCTGTTTAGGCCCCCCCCCCCATGGTTAAAAGTTGCGAAATGTCTAAACTGAGCATTTGCGATCCTTTTCTGCGTTACAAAAAATCGGAGCTCAAACGGGCGATTTTGAACAAGGAAACTTATTGACGTCAGCTCGAAAAAAGAAATGCAAATGCAGTTCCACCCCCGTCTGTCTCTAATCAGCGTCTCTGTAAATCACGCCCAGAGAGTTTGGACTGCGGAGGAGCTACGCAATGCGAAATGCGTTTTTTTATTTGCCTGGAGGAACTTGCGAGTGTTTCTAGGCTCGGAAGTCCTTTATCTGAGCCTGTGGATATCTGAAACAGCAGTGGTTTAATTTTATTTTCTGTGGAAATGTGTTTATTTTTCAATGGAAGGCTTCTCATCTCTCCCTCCGCGCAAAAACACGGAAGTGGGTCAGAGCGCACAGGGCACAGCTGAAAAGGAAAGAGTGGAGAGTTTGGCCACGCCCCCACCCGCTACTATAGGCCATCTCTGTCCTCCTCATTTGCATTCAAGCAACAACGCCCATAATGGAGTGTTCCAGAGTGACATTTATGACTCTTTCTCATCTTATCTCTCTTTCTCATGCACTGAGTGTTGATTTTGAAGAAGGATTCATTTACAGTATTAGGGAACCATTAAGGAGCCATATAAAAGCATCAAGAAGTACCATGTCATGGGATCTTTAATAGGTTTTATATGTTTCGCTTTTATTTTTGATGTTCTTCCCTTGCTCTCAGCGCTAAAAACCTCCCCCTTCAGAGCACTATAACACAATCAACGTGCATCGCGGCATCCCAGCGTGTAGGTTTCTCAAGTTTTAGTGTATTGATTTGTATTCTGCTCTGGTATTTTTATTTTAAAAACTTGTCGGGAGCATGGGTGACCCTGACTTGAGTATTGAATAAAATAACAATGCCAACCATAAGGAGGGTTCAAATAGTGTCCTGGAGAGATTGCAAAATTACTCAAACATGCATGGATGGACGGATGGCTTCAGGCATGTTTTTGATGAGGGAGCAGCATTATAACAAGGTAGAATGTTGATTTTGTATGAAACCCCCTCTTTAATGAGAATGTGGAAAACATGTATGTGTCCCTATCTGCCGATTTAGGCACCGGAAACCCAGGTTCAGTTGTGATTTTAATAAATAAACAGTAAGAGCACAGGCTATGCACTGTTGTAGATTTTTTTGCTATTCACCTGCACTGTGTCACCTTAAAACATGTGCGTTCGGAGGAGGCATATAATTGGTACAAGGTGACAATCCATGCTCTATAAAGCCGCGCTGATGGGGCATCGTAAATATAAACAGTAGAGACAGAGAGCAATGCCAATAAGTCACTCATGGCCTCATTATGGAGTCTAATGTGGGCATGTGGTACAAAGTGCTCCCCTGCCCCATCCATGCTCAGTCATGTGATTAAAGCTAGCCCAACACAGGGAGAGTACATGCCCTGGCATACAATTACACAAAGGGGTACAGAACACAGTTGCCTGATAGCCTCATCTTAATGTTAATGGAGATTTTTGGATTCTAAATAATAATCTTCTGTCTTTATATGGCGATTTATCAGTAGTGACAAAGCAGCTTGTTGGTGCATGGCTTGTTTTTATTTTTTTTACAAGGAGCATAAATCAAGACGAAGGAGCCTTCATCTTATCGCACACATGAGATGAGGTCCTGGAGAAGGCGTCAGAGACTCTGTAAGCAGTCTACAAGACACATCACTACACCATCACATAACACTTCTGAGGAAATCTACAGGAAGAATCTGAAATACAGTGGTACCTCACCTTACAAAATTAATTTGTTCCAGAAGTGGTTTCGTAACGTGAATTTTTCGTAAGTTGAGTAGCTATTTCAATGGAAAAAGCCTGATTCGTTCCAAGGCCCCGATCCAAGTTTTTTTTTTTTATAGTGTAACTTTTTTTTATAGTGTAACACTGTGTTCTGGGTCCTGATTGGCTAAGAGACTGTAGCCCCAGGACTAAACGTGGACTAAACCAGGTCTAAACAAGGTCTATACCTGGACTGGACCAGGACTAAACCAGGACTAAACCAGGACTAGACCAGGTGGATTAAAGCGCCACGTGCGGGTCTATTTCCTGGTTTCTCACGAGTCACAGCTGAGGCGAGCAGCGAGGAGGGGACCGCACGCAGTCCGAGCGCATGAACGAACGCAGGTAAGAGCCGCGGTGGTTTAATCCTGGTTTAGACCTGGTACAGACCTGGTTTAATCCTGTTTTAGAGGAGGCACGGTTTGAGCACAGGTCTCGTCCTCGCAGCCCCGCCCGGGTCATGCTGCGCTATCACACATGTGTCCCCGCGCACACTTCTCCACACTCCCCCTTCCCGCCACGGTTCACTATTAATACATTTTGTTGAAAATCTATGAAAGTTTGAGTGTTTAAACAGAGACAAATGTTAGAAAAGTTTAAATCCAGTCTGAGAAAAGCGTATAATGTGTGTGGCTGAGCGCGCATTATTTGAATTTTTGAGATTTCGCGTTTCGTAACTTGAATTTTCTTTCGTATCTAGAGACCAAAATTTACCGTGAAGGCGTTTCGTAACTTGGAATTTTCATTTGTTGGGTCGTTCGCAAGGTGTGGTACCACTGTATGTAGATTTAGGCATGAAAAAAAATAAAAAAAAAAGTTTCATGGTCATGGTCACATTGTTATATTGTGCTTTTCCATCTTCCAGGCACTCAA
The DNA here is from genome assembly GCA_036785185.1 of Paratrypauchen microcephalus. Classification (NCBI taxonomy): domain Eukaryota; kingdom Metazoa; phylum Chordata; class Actinopteri; order Gobiiformes; family Gobiidae; genus Paratrypauchen; species Paratrypauchen microcephalus. Next base: position 4,073,976 of record JAVJIX010000083.1, on the reverse strand, counting down.
AGCACTTTACACCAAGGAACCGCACACCCATTAACACACATTCATACACCACTGTACACAATGGGGGGCAAGGTGGATCCTACCAGTGATCTTTATTTCGAGAGCAGAATTCAAGCTGCCGACCTTCAGATGAGTGGACAAACAAAAAATAGACTTCAAAAAGTTCAAAAGTAGTAATGTGGGGTCTCATTTATAAAGTGTGTGGACCTATAAAAATGGTATGTTGGTAATCTAAAAATCAAAAACAAACTATGAATGCACTGGAGCTCCCAGAGATGAGGCAGAAATGATGTTTGTTCCGAGGGACAAGAAATGAGGAATTTTATGTTTTGTTTGTATGTACATTTTAGGAATTCCAAGTTAACGATTTGTAAATGAAACCTCTAGACCAGGGGTGGGCAAACTTTTTGACTCGTGGGCCACAAAAGGTTCTAAAATTTGACAGAAGGGCCGGACCAGGAGCAGGTGGATTTAGTGTTTTGGTAAAAACACAAAAAAGATGAAGACCTTTATTTGTTTAAAATCATGCTGATGGCCAGTAAGGAAGTTGTAACTAGGAACTGGCTAAAAAGTGACTCATTGGAACTGAAACAGTGGATTGAAATAATTGAGGAAATTTATTTGATGAAAAGAATGACTCATTATCTAAGGTTGAAGGCGGCAAATTTGAGAAAAGTTGGTCTAAATGGATAGACTATAAGAACAAGAGAAATGTATCGTTTTTTCCTTTTTGTTTGCTTGTTTGTTTTTTCTGTAGAACCCCACAGATTTTGCTGTTCTATACCTCTGTTTTTGAAAAAGCATAAATAAAAAGTAAAAAACAAAAAACTATAAATAACATGGGATATGTAGAAAACAAAAACATAACAAAATGTCCATCTTTCAAGTTCCACTGTATTTAGCTATTTATTGAAATGAAAATTGAAATGACTCTTAAAACACAGAAACTTTTATTAATAAAATACAGCTTTTTTTTTTTTATTACTAATAGTTTTAAAGTACTGAAAGTTCTGTCCTCCTAGAGTAAACGTGGAGCAAAACGCCACACCTCAACAAAGGTCAATGTATGTAGTGCGCCAGCTATTGGAAAACACCAGAATTGCAGGGAAATTAAAACATTAAAAAGGTTTATTAATATAATTTCTTCAAGTTCGGCGGGCCGATTAAGAAGCTTAACGGGCCGCATATGGCCCCCGGGCCGTAGTTTGCCCATGCCTGCACTATGGGCTTCGTGTCTTACCCAAGGACACAATAATAACACTTGCTGAATGTGGCTCAAACTGTTGACCTTCGGGTTATTGGTGAGCAAAAAATCAAAATCAAATCTGTCACCCCACTGTCTGGTTGCAATCTCACAACATTCTTTCAAAAACTGTTAAAGTCAAAGATTTTAAAATAAAAATCAGTTTTGGACACCTCTGCTCCAACTCCTCTCACTCTGGGACATGTCACTTTGCGTTAGCTTTGCACAAGGTCACATCAGACTCGTCCTCACGTCAATAAATCCATGAATCCAATAGACTGAGTCAATAGGACGTTTCTGGAGACACAGCTCAGCCTCACGGACAATCTGAATACATTTAATGACTTCTTCTGTGGACAAAATGTGGGATAATGGACAGAATGGAGAGAATAGAGGGGTGGTCTTTTCATTAGATTGCAGACAAAATACAACATTTATGATTATATTATAATTATAGCTGAATCACTGGCTGTGGTTATATGCACACTCAGAATCAACTAAAAAAATATTTAAATGAAATGTAAACAGCAAAATCATCAGATTTCTTTCTGATCATGGTCCCATTCATAACTGAGATCAGATTATGTAGTTTTTAAGTGATTTTAAAGGTCTATAAATCACATTCTGGTGAGCTTGTAACTGCAGCCAGTGATAAATAATGATAAGAAATAGAATGAATAAGAAATAGAAACTATTGTTAGTACATTTTACTCATGCTCAATTTTTTTCTGCAAAAAATATAAAATAAAATAAATCAGAGAACAATACTCTAGTGCGAGCGAGTTCATACTTCATTGTTTTCGGTTAAATCCATCCAGACCAGTATGCTTTATTTAATTCATTTATTTTAAATTATAACACTTAACACTGGTCCAAAGTCATTCATCAGTTTTATATCACACAACGTTCAATGGCCAAAGCAGTGTAAAATAAATGGATACTACATTATACTCAGTCATAACCACAAAGGCTGTAAAGCTAGAATAACTGTATAACCAGTACTCGAGTTGAGGGGGGATGGGGGGGGGGGGGGCATCCCCCCTGTGGGAAAAAATAGTCAAAATCATCCCTCTTCTAAAACGGGCATCCCTTCTTCCATCCCTTATGGCATTTTATCAATCAGGCATGAAAATCCCTAAACTTTTGGCGAATTTCGCCGTTTTTAAGTCAAAATGGCCAGTGCGCTCCAGCTTCCAATCATGTTGCAGCATAATTACGCACCGATACGCGCTCCCGCCAATCATGACGATTGCCGCTGTTGTGTTTGTGCCTGTTCGCCGATCAGCTGTGAGCCTGATATTTACGCGACATTTCCAAGAGAAGAAGAATCCTTAACTTGCTACGTTAATGCTATGTAAGAAGGAACTCTTGCCTCGGGACACGGGATACGTTCGGGATTATGTCCTTTTCTCCGGAGCTCCGGATTATTAAAGAAAACACGGCAAACTGTTAGAATGGAGCTGACCGCATTCTTATGGGTGAGTCATATTATCAGATTATTTCTGCATCTATTTCGGCACTAAACCAGGTCTAAACCAAGACTAAACCAGGACTAAACCAGGTCTAAACCAGAACTAAACCAGGTCCAAACCAGGACTAAGCCAAGACTAAACCAGATCTAAACCGGGTCTAAACCAGGACTAAACCAGGACTAAACCGGGACTAAACCAAAACTAAACCAGGTCCAAACCAAGACTAAGCCAAGACTAAACCAGGACTAAGGTGTGTGTGTGTGTGTGTGTGTGTGTGTATGTGTGTGATAACATATATCCTGTGTATTATTGAATTATTGAATGATTATATGGACTTTTTGTTATAAAAGCATTTCCATTTTAACAAAGTACCTTCTAATTCTGCCCTGCCCTGAAACACCACAGTGATGTCAGTGATGGGGGAGGGCTTAGCTTAATGCCCCCCCCGTTGGTGAAAAATTTCACCATCCCCCCTGGTTTCATTTTACAACTCGACTACTGTGTATAACTAAAATAATCCTGTATAAATATGTATGCAGTTAAACATCAGGAACAGTGCTTAATGTGTTACAAAAAATGTAGTATGTTGTAAAATGTAAATGTAGGACGAATTTTACAAGACTTCCATAGAATTGTATGAACTATTCTAAATGTTTGTGTATGTTTTGTAAAATAAATAAATAAAGTGTATGTTGCATGGCTGTGAGATGGTACAGCACACCATAGACTGACTGACCATATGACAATATCACCAAAATAGCTTACATGTTTTAAATTATCAGCTCTCTGAATGCATCCAGAACTTTCTAAAGTTCTGATTTGACAGTGCACTGCGGCTTCCATTTTGATCCTCTTTGGAGTTTTTCAACAGTCATTTTCTCCCCAAAGGACTTTCACTGAGAATATGTCAGGCTAATCCTGCACACACAGAGCACAGAGCAGGAGATGGTCTATAGTGAAAAGCCCACATCCCGCTATGCGCTGATGTGCTCCGAAAACATAGTGACACAAGCGGCTAAATGTGTCCTGATTGCTAACCTCAAAATGAACTATATTTAAAGGAACTGCGTGGGGCCTGCACTATGAATAGGAATAGGACAAAATCCCCTGCCACAGGATCTTGCAAGACAAAATTGCCACAAAATGGTGCAGGCAAGAGGAACATGATCTTGTGAGATATTTTTCCACATATTCTTACTTTTGCCTTAGATAAAAAAGGTTAAATTTGCTGAGTAACTCCTCTTGAGAATACCTGTAATACCAATTGTCTGAGTGTCGAGGAAAGCGCTATATAAAAGTTTGTTAAGTTAAGACCAGCTGATGCCAACCTCCTGTCTCCCCCCACCAGGACTAAACATAATACCTAGAGGGGCAGGGCAATCTTTTTAAACCCACCAAAGCTCTATGCAAGTGTTATGCATTATTATTATTTATTTATTTATTTATTTTTAATTTCATTACGATGTTTTTCAATCAATTATCTTACTTAAAGGTCCAGTGTGTAGGATTCGTGGCGCATAGGTGGATGGTGGCTATTGCACTTCCTGTTTTAGCTACAGCAGACCTCGAGGGTCACCCGGGCGCGCCGTAACGCGGACAGCTCGCGTACCCGCGCACCCGGCGCTGTGCGAGCCCTCACCGACAACTACGGTATAAATAAAACGCGGTCCCGTTCACTGTTTTTTTTTTTTTTCTTTTCACATGAAAGCACATTCCCGATCGTGTACCATGACAATCTACACATCAAATGAAACCTTACAGTCTCCTCTTTTTGACTATGCAATTCATTTCCCAGCACAACAATCACTCCCCGAGCACATGGGGCTTTTATACGGAAAAGCACAAAACGAGGTTTGTTACTTAGCTTACCTTTGAAGGCTCTGGACAGGTCAAACTCTGTATTTCACCATAAACTTGGTCTCAATCTGTCCGTAAGGATCCAGCGAATAAAATCCAGTAAAACAATTTAGTCCAAAACACATGTTAGATCCATTACGACGTCTGATCCGGCAACATGCTTGTCGTTGTTTACCCAAAACCACGAGCCTCGTCGAAGGCGAAGGCGGAGCCCAAACGTCCTTCTGCGGCTCTCGTATTCAAAATGGCTGCCTCTGCATGGGGAAGATCCCGCTTTTATGCAGGTATATCTAAGTCCAACAGAATACTTTGATTTCATGATGGAAGTGAAAAGGCTTGGAAAACACTGTATTTTTGAATGGGTATCTTCAATTTCAGTAATTAACGGGTAAAAATCTTACACACTGTCCCTTTAACAAATATAATGATTTGTGCATGTTTGAGTCATCTGGTATTGTTCTGTCTGCATTTGAGGCTTTAATCATCTGAAAATGTTGTTTGGACCTACCCCATATCTGGTAATTAGTGTATGGAAGTCATTATATATATGCTATAGGATCATGTATATGTAGTGTAAAAATAAATTATTATTATTATTATCATCATCATCTTCAGACTGACTGACACAAATTTGCCGATCCGCGCCATCAGCCCTTCCAACCACTGACACTCACGCACACATCAATTCAAGGCAAGGTGGGTGATGTGTCTTGCCTAAGAACACAACAGCAGTATGCACTAAAGACCCTCCACTCCCACAATTCCCAGCAGTCTCCCATCCAAGCACTAACCAGGCCCAACCTCGCTCAGCTTCTGAGATAAGACGAGATTTGTGGGGCATTGACAAAACGGTATGAGAGAAGAAAACATTTAAATTGCTACAAACCCAGGAGTCATTTCAAACATACATTCATTAGTGTTCAGATGTAGCTAAGAGTGCTAACGTCTCCTCTGCCAACCCCACCATGACCTGCCACAGAAAAGCTATCTTGCAGTCTCAATGGGAGAGGGGCTTTGTACATTTGCTGCTAGCCATTATTCAAAAAGCTGTGCAGAATTTGAAGTACAGTGGATTCGACTATAGCTGCATCAAACTATAGCAGCTAATGTATTCCAACCTCAGGCACTGTAAACAGTACAAGCGAAAAACAGGCAACGCATGTCCTCAGCTTTGGTATCTATTGATGATAAGTTTAAAACAAACTAAAGCAACTATATATCTATATCTATATCTATATCTATATCTATTTTTTTTTTCACATGTACACAGGGAAAAGGTGTAGCTTTTCTGGTAAATGGTCGGCCACCTGCTTGTCTCCATGAAGATGTTATTGTTTTGTGTGGAATATCCTGGTACGACATTAAACATCTTACATTTACTCAATAACATGGGTTTTTATTGACCTAAAAATTGCCTTCTTACTGTGAGTGGACTCGCCTCTCCACAGATCTGACATGTAACTTGGTCGTTGGCATCATCTGCTGTCTCCGTAGAGATAAATAAGTGAAATGCCATACTGTAAAATATTCCTGGCAACATCTCCATAAAGAGAAACAAGTGACGGACCATCCACCAAAAAAGTTGCACAGTGCAGCTTTAAAGGGACAATGTGTAAGATTTTTACCAGTTAATTACCGAAATTGAAGATACCCATTCAAAAATACAATGTTTTCCAAGCCTTTTCACTTCCATCATGAAATCAAAGTATTCTTTTGGACTTAGATATAGTCACATAAAAGGGGGATCTTCCCCATGCAGAGGCAGCCATTTTGAATACAAGAGCCACAGAAGGACATTTGGGCTCCGCCTTCGCCTTCGGCAAGGCTCGTGGAGATAGTACGCGTTTTATTCGCTGGATCCTTACGGACAAATTGAGACCAAGCTTATGGTGAAATACTGAGTTTGACCTGTCCAGAGCCTTCAAGGTAAGCAAAGCAACAAACCTCGTTTTGTGCTTTTCCGTATAAAAGCCCCATGTGCTCGAGGAGTGATTGTTGTGCCAGGAAATGAATTGCATAGTCAAAAAGAGGAGACTGTAAGGTTTCATTTGATGTGTAGATTGTCATGGTACATGATCGGGAATGTGTGCTCTCATGCGAAAAGAAAAAAAAACAGTGAACGGGACAGCGTTTTATTTATACAGTAGCGCCGGGTGCGCTTCGAGCGTTCGTACGGCGCGCCCGGGTGACCCTTGAGGTCTGCCGTAGCTAAAACAGGAAGCGCAGTAGCCACCATCCACCTATGCGCCACGAATCCTACACACTGTACCTTTAAAGAGGGGGTACTTCACTTCTACGGGGTATTACCTGCTAACACATAACATTTAGATCACTGTAATAAGGTAAATTGTTTAATTAGTTTCAGTTTTGTTTTTGACATCTCCTCTCCCTTTCTTCCCTTCTCAAGTCACTACCACTTCAGAATGCTATCGCGACACAATCAGCCTGTTTCACGCTAATGAAACTAATGCACGTGGCGTCATGCATTGTTTTGTATCAAACTACAGAGCTTTTTTTTTTTTTTTCTTGACACTTTTGGACTTATACATTAAAGCAGAGGTCTTCAACAGGGGGGTCGCGGAGGTACTGCAGGGGGGTCGCAAAATCTTTTGATTTCACTTTAAAATAATATAATTGTATATTTTATAGTGTAAAATACAGTATTAACCTGTGTATTATTTCCTTGTATTGGATGTACCATAACAGAGTAGCAATGTTTATACATGACACTAAGCTCAATTTAATATAAAACACAATTCTATGCCGTATATATAGTAGGGGGTCCCTGGCCCAGTTCGCCATCTGTTTGGGGGTCCCTGGCTTAAAAAACGTTGAAGACCCCTGCATTAAAGTGAAAGCAAAATCTATTAAAGAGTCATATTACGTTTTTTCTGATCTATGTTCGAATGTTTCCTCATCACAAACAGTTGTGTTTTGTTTCATTCACACATGTTTAACACACAAACTCTGGATATTTATGCTGAGCACTTCTCTCAGGGGTTATTCAAATATATGTGAATGAAACAAAACACGGTTCCAGGTATGCTTTAGAGGAGTAACAAGTTTTTAACAAAGCTCAATATAAAACTTCAAAGATCAAATCCTCTATTTCTACCAGAAGTGTTGTTACAATTACAATTACAATACACAATCAAATAAATGTGATAGATACTTTTAATGCCATACTGTTGAACCTTCCAGGCATTGCCATTCATCGCCATGGAGACAAGCAGATGGAGGACCATACACAAGAAAAGTTACAGAGCAAAGTTCCCTTTCTTTACAGAATGAAAGGACTTGCACTTTTCTCATACTGTATCTCCCAACACTACAATCTCTAATCCCCTTCTCACGCATGAAATAGTTGACCACAAATAATCTGCTCCCACATGGTCGTATGATAAAAGCAGACAAGCTGGAGTTCTGCCCAGTCTGTTCTGTGGAGAATTTAAAAAGTGCATATAGAAAGTGAATAAAAGAAGTCTTAAAGCTAAAACGAAACAAGATTTTCTTTGAGTTGCTTTTGAGTGCTTTGTGAATGTATTTTATGTGTACTGCATAAAAAATATTATTATTATTATTATTATTATTATTATTATTATTATTATTATTATTATTATTATTATTATTATTATTTATTTTATTTTATTTTTTTTATGTTTAATAGGTTTGGTGCATTATATGCATTAAGAAGTCTATGGATCCAGCAGATCTTACATTGTTTTTGCTGTAAACTGCACATCTGACAACGGTTTCATTACACACTACTAAACGTGCATTATGTAGCTTTTCTGGTGGTCTCCATGGTGATGTTATTGCTTTATTTGTATGTTCCACAGTGTAGCAGTGTTTTATGAAATTAAAAAGGAAAACATGCAACTTTACTGTGGCTTGTCCACAATATGCCCTTGTCCTGGTATGGTCCTACTAACCTGTCACTAGGGTGACCATTCGTCCGGATTTTGTCCGGACAGTCTGGTTTTAGAGCTGTCTGTCCGGCCGTCTGTCACATGTCCTCCCTTTTTACATTTTGTCCTCCTTTCGGACCCTCGTCGCCCACCGTTGCATAAATCGTCATAAATCCCCACCCATTATTTACACTTGCTAGTAGCAAGTATTCTTATTATTTTTTAACATATCCTAGATGAGATCTATGGTTATGCGGTGGCACAGAGTGAAACTTCACACAGAAACATCAATGCGTGCGGCATGACACACTATTGGTTAAATACACGGAAGCAGCTCGAAGCGCAAAGCGCAAGTACAGAGAAGAGATAAGAAGAGCGCTATAATGAGCTCTATAAGAACGCAATAATGTTTGGCAAGTATGTCTGCGGTCTGGAAATACTATAACTATAGTTGATGACAACAACATTGCCATAGCCAAACGGTGGGATATGTAAA